>JAYXIM010017579.1:0-43800 GCA_037575425.1 Anastrepha fraterculus
CTTCTGTTATCTGTATTACGGAACACGCACTTTTGTGTTTTTAGTTATATTCGACAGCGCGGAAAAAAGTATTTCGAGAAAAACGCGATTAAAGTTTGCGTTCTTACTCATCTTACGTTCGACGCACATCACTTCACTGACTTCATAGGGACCTTTTAGACTTTCTATTAAGCTTAAAACATTGAAAATATATTCTTTAGATTTTAAATGAATTTTTATAGCAAAAAAAAAAAAAAAGAAAAATTTGAAGGTGCTGGAGGAACTGGAGGAGCCTTAATACGTTATGCTAACTGTAAAAATGTTATTTTTTTTGCATTTCTCATTGTAAAATGCAAACCAAACATAAAAACAGAATTTTCTTGCAATAATAAAAATTCAAAAAAAAATATATATACATATATATTAAATAAAATTTGTGATGAAAGTTAATTCTTCTGCACTTCCCATTGTAAAATTCAAACCAAAAAAAAGAATTTCCGTGCAATAATAAATAATAATTAAAACAAAATTAAAAATTTGTGATTTTTATAATTTAAAATTTTTACTCGACACTTTTTACCGATATTTATTCAGTATTCGATACCCTAAACAAAGTAAAGTATAAATGCCAAGGCGATCAAACCACCAAATGATCACCAAATATGACTACACAATGAATGTGAATGAATTCATTTAATTTTTCCACGACTCATAGCAACGCTATATTAAACAATTTAAGTTTCCACATCATATGCGGTGATACATAGTGTTATTATAGTACATACATTGCTTTGCCATGTTGCATTCCTTTATTGATCCCTCTTTTCTTTTAGCACCACAGCTCATCAAATAGCGCCACATCACAACTTGCCATTTATCAAAAATCTTCATCACTTCTTTTCTAACGCAGTCCTATTGCTCGCCCTTCTTACCTCTATTTATTTTAGCTATGTACGTATGTATAGAATATTTATATAAATTCCGACTGGCGCATTCACTGGCATCATTAGCACTGAAATTGTAAATAATTAAAGGCGCATTGTCATCATCGAATCGCTTGCCTCACTTCATCTATTTCCCTGCGGCAAAGTGGTACGTGTGTACCCGTTTTTTTTTTTTTTTTTTTTTTTTTTTATGTACTCGTAATAAAAATCAAGCATTTTAATATTTTTATCTGTTTTCTGCTTTAACAAAATATTCTTCTCTTATCTACTTATTTTCCCATTATAGGTCCAATGCACAGAGCTCAGCACCAGCAACTACGTGATGCGGCTAAATATCAAATACATTTAGGTAAAATTAACCAACTAACCGATCAACCAATTAACTAACCACAAAAAAACAAAAACAACAATCACTCAGTCAATCATCATCCAGTATTGCAGTTCTTAGTTCTTTGCACTCTTATTTAATTGATAATAGAATTTCAAATGCCACCACTTCTAATTCCCTTGATTTTGTTGATGAACTTACCGAGTCTGTATTCCAAGACTAAAGGGAATATAACTGGAAAATAAGGTCGTCAAAGTAGGCTACAGTGCTCTGTGTAAACGTTGGCAATTTTTATGGTTTTTGTAGTAAACGTAGTAGTAGAATATTTTGAGCTGGTAGTACTCGTTTTTTACTATAATTCAAGTGTAAAAATTAGTTTTAAGATTAAGTAATAATAATACGTTTTTGAACTTTTATAAAAATATTTACAAGGTTATTAAAATTTTACTTGTGCATATTTGAATGGAAGAGTCTTGTCGACGCCCTATGCTCCCGAGAGGAGTGAACAAGGAAAATAAATATACTGAACATACAAATATCTGTATGTATAGTACAGTGCTTACAGTTTATTTGAAGTATCGCTTTAAATTTTAAGTAGAATAATTGCTTCATACCCTATGATCAAAATAGTACCGGGAATGTTTAATTGCCTGTTTTCTTCGATTGCCAAGGCTTGGTGCACCATGAGTACCTTCCATCGGGCCAGATAGTCAATAAAGAATATTATTTATCCGTTTTGAGATGCGTTTGAGAGATGCTGTACGTCGCAAACGGCCGGAAATCTGGGCAAACAATTCTTGGATTTTGCAAGATGATAACGTGCCATCGCACCGTGCCCAAATTGTGCTGAATTATTTGACCAAACACCAAGTAAATACCAACGTGCAAGCACCATATTCACCTGATATGGTCCCGTGTGACTTCTTTTTGTTTCCCAAGTTGAAGTTATCACTTCGTGGAAGGAGATTTCCGTCGATAGAGCAGATCAAAGAGAATGCGACGAAGGCGCTGAAGGCCATCTCTTCATTGGCCTACCAGGGGTGCATGGAGGACTGGGTTAAACGTTGGCACATATGTGTTGCTTCAGACGGGTCATATTTTGAAGGAGTTAAAATAAATTTGCCTGAAATTTAACTATGTTTTGTTTTATTTAAACATTCCCGGTACTTTCGGATCATAGGGTACTTTAAGTGGTTATAATTTTTAAATTAAAATCTATATGAATGAAGTTCACATTCTTTTGGGTTGGAGGGCAACTTCTGTCGTATTTTAAAGAAAATATTTGAATTCATTTATAAAAATATGTGTTTAATATTAAACAATTATATACGAGTATAAGTACCCGTGTTAGAAATGAAGACACAATTTAAAAATAATATTTTTTTTATTCTTCAACATAGCCCCCTTTTTGAAAGATACAAATCTCCCAACGCTCTGGCCATTTTTTAACCGCTCCAGAAAATAAGATTTGGCGAACTCTCCAAAATACGCCTCTGTCTCGGCGATGACTTCCTCGTTTGAATTAAATTTTTTTCCGCAAGCCATTTCTCCATGTTAGGGAACAGGAAAAAGTCGCAGGGAGACATATTGGGTGAATACGGGGTGTGCGGCAGCAGTTCATACAGTTTGGCGGCGACAACTCCGGATGAATGTGCTGGTGCGTAAGCATTGTGGAACAGCACCTTCTTTTTCGCCAAATGCGGCCATAACCCCGTTAAATTTTTGTGAAAGTGGTCCAATAACTCACTGTTGTCCAGTGATCGTTCTGCCTTTTTCAAAAAATTCCACGCCGTTCGCATCCCAAACAATCGTCGCCATGGCCTTTCCAGCTGGTGGGACTGTCTTCACCTTCTTTGGAGCAGATTCACTGGGAGAAATCCATTGTTTTGATTGTTGCTTAGTTTCTGGTGTGTAATGATGAGTCCAAGTTCCATCAACGGTGACAGCTCGTCGCAAAAATTCTCTCAGATCTCACTCAAACTGCTCGAAACACTGCTTCGAAGTTAACTGCCGCATCAGCTTATTTTTGCTTGTGAGCAATCGCGGCACCCATCCGGCCGACAATTTTTTCATCGCCAACTTATCAGGTAAAATATTAATTGCCGTTCCGGTCGACACACCACCTTCGTTAGTCGATTAATCATGTCCTCATGGACCTTTTAAATGAGTTCCTCGGTAACCATCTCTGCCGGATGTCCTAATCGTTCTTCATCAAAAACGGATCTTCGTCCACGTTTAAGTCTTTTTCCATCATCCCGAAAATCTATCTTCGAGAGTCTCGAACAACTGTCTGACTTAGACGTCAACAGCCTAATAAGGATCTTAAACCGCACAGACTGGATATTGTCGTCCTGTAAATAACTGTTAATCAAGTTGGTAACGAGGATGTGGCAACAAAATGGTGCGGAAGCGCCTCATCTACACATTCATGGTTCCGTGCTAACTGAATGTGTATTGGACTGCTAAAAATTTAACCTTTTGCACTCGACACCATTTCCGCGCGGATTAACCAGCAACTCGAAGCGTTTTGTTGGGCTTTTGGTGAATTTCTTGCTACTCACCTTAAAGAGCTACATCGCTAATTGATTGCTGGCATAAAATCAGTCCTTATCGGCACCCCACAAAAAAGTCTTACGGCGCCAAAACGCACCTCCGAGGTGGGCAATTGATATCGTCGAGACCGCTGATAACACGATTACCGAACTTGGTGAGCAAAAGATTGAATTTGGCATGCGCTGCGTCGCATAATGCGCGCCATCTTGCTGAAACCAATGATTGTTCAAGTTCATGTCTTCAATTCCGGCCTTTATCATGCCTCTTTCCATAGCGATCCCCGTTAACTGAACGTGTTTCCAGTAGCATTTTCAAAGAAAAAGTGGACGGCTTCAAAATCTGCATCAATTGTCAAACTCTGAGGATGTATTTTCTTCTCGAAGATCACGTACATACGTGTTTTCCGATCGCTAAAAGCAGCGATTTTGATGAGATAATGATGGGAAAAGTTGATATCAACTTCTTTTCAATCAACGCACTGTTTTCGCCTACACAACAGTTTGCAATATTTCCCAACGTCGTTCAAGCGTAAAACGATTCATGTTCCGTGGAGATATTTTCCTGACTTTCTGTCATGGTTAAGAGCTGTCACTCTCAAAATAACATGTGATTAGAAAGAATCCACTCTATGGCCCACCCTTTATAACGTCTCGGCTTCAGAATTTTTTTATTCTGGTATTGCAAAAATTTCTCTCTGAGTAAAATATAACGAAAAAAAAAATTGTTTCGTAGCTCCATGTTTTAAACTAAACTTATGATCGTGCCGGATTTCATCACCAAGAGTTCAGCGCTTATGTATTTATCTTGAAAATTACGGCAATCAAATACCGTCATGTGCTACGAAAAGTTTTTAGATGTTTTTGTTTTTTAATAAATAAATCGGCCTGCACTTGACACCACGGCAGTGAATATTTATTGATTTAATTAATTTTTTATGGCACCCCATTTACTGATTTTACTATGCGTATGACTATTTGTGACTTTTGTTAACCATTTTTTGTAAAAATAATGGCGCAATTTAAAAATCAATATTCCAATCGTAACCATCGAATAATTTCCCTTTAAATATGGCAGTCTTTTGTAAGCCTAAACTCTTTTGTTTTTTTTTTCTTCTTTTTATATTCGCGCAATTAAATACTCAGCGCTTTGCTTTGTTTGGCAGCCATGCAATATTTTATTGTTACATTTTTTGCCATTTTATTGGACAATTAATTTTCTTTTAATGCGGGTGGAAGGCTTGCTTTTGTACTTATATCCATTTTAATTGTGTTTCCATAACCAAGTTTAGTGAATGAAAAGCGAAAATAAGCAGGTGGCTGTGGCTGTGTTGTAATTTGTATGTTATTTAAAGGCCAAGTTAAATATTGTTGTTGTTGTGAATTCCTATTAAAACATTGTAGACATCTTAGCGAGATATCTGTTAGCCGATTATAAAAAAAATAGCTGAGAACACTTAATTTCCAACACAGAGTGCCGCATTCAATATAATACATAAGAAAGGAATGGAATATAAATAAATAAAAAATTCAAAAAATATTAAAAGTTAAACAATTAAGCTTTTGGTGGAAGTTGAAATGCATGATAACTCTGAATCAAAGCGTTTATGCATACATACATATATTTTTACGATAAGATAAAATATGTTAAATCACATTCGCTCTCTTGTAAGCCTGCACTGGGTGGTGGGTGTTTTGTAAACTATTAAAAATTTAGCGTATGGTCGTTTTTTTAGCATCCTGTTAATGTGAACATCTTAAAATAGGTCCATAAATTTTTTGTTACGATATATTTTTTCAACATATCACTTAAAATTTATTTAATAGTAATGAAACCACTATACAATACTGTGAAAATTGTCCAAAACAACTGTTTAAAAGCAATGAAATCGCTAAAACTAACACGTTCCCGCCGGTCTGTACCACTTAGTGGTACATTGAGGCCTATCCCATTGGACGGCTTGTACCATACGCAATTGTCTCATTGGGCGGTTTTCTGAGAATGCTGGTAACGGAGAGAAATAGTTTACATTTAACGCAGGCATAGTCAGCAGCTCTCACTGAGCGATATGCAATTACGGTTACAACAGCGCCGTCCGATGAAACAATCGTTTCGCGTTCGGCAACGTTCGACATCTGGCTCTCTCCTACATACTTAAGTGAGCATACATATATATGTATGTATATGCGCATATGTATATAAATTCACATATCTGTATTTGCATATGCCTTCTTCCTGTGTGCATGGTAATGAACCATTTCTCTGTTGAGAATAGGAAGATGATAGGAAAAGTAGGAAATGAAAGTGTTTCCAGTGTAATGTTTCTTGAAAAAGTCAAATCGATGATGGTGCCTCTTAGTGTTGTTGACTTATGAACGTCTGATGCACAATCGAAATTGAACATATCTTTCATGAATTTGATAAATGTTTTGTAATTTTTCACGTTTGTTTAAATGTAGCTTGATCAATTCCATTGCGATTCCATTTACCTCCTCCTCTATATCAATACAAAATATCTATCAAACAAATAAAATAAAAATTTTCTTTTGAAAAATGCTACCATTCCATCAGTATTTTCTTATGACGTTGTCACGTTAAACTACCGTCAGTAAACCAACTTTACAGACAACCTCTTTTCTTATTTTAATGATTTAAAATGTCGGATGAACACTCAATTCTTCCAGGAAGGTCGCAGGGGGCTTCTCAATCGGCGGGCATGGTAGCATCGGCGTCAGTGACCTGAATACAAAAAACCATAATTTTTTTGGTTTATTAATGTCTTAATTTCTATATGAATTAAAAACAAATGGGGGAAAAAATCGCGGAGTAAAATGCTTAAAAAAAAATGAATTTTGGGGTGAATTTTCCTACTATTTTTTTGCTTCGAAAAAATTATTTTTCAAATTTCAGGGAGATCGATCAATAACTTTTCGAGTTATCGTTTACGCCAATTCAAAAAATATAGTTTGAGAAAAACGCGTCTAAAGTTTGAACGTAACGTAAATATACCTCTACCAGCGCTCAAACGCAAAGAATAGAGTCGTCACGGTTGACGATCTATAATATAAGAAGTACTAAATTTGCGTTCTACATTTTTTTTGACATATTCTTAAAGGATTATATTAACATTTTATGAAAAAAAAAACATTTTTTTTTTCGAAATTTTACAGGTATCTGTCCCCTTAATAACTAAAATATCTTACTTTGAATTTTCTCTTTCTGAACTCTTCGTTAGCATACCAACAACCGCTCAAAAACTTCTATAAGTTATAAGTACTTATACACTGCCGTTTCGTCGAATGTTTCATCTAATGCATCTACATAAATATACGAATATTCCATTGTAGACAATTAATTATCAGCATTACCTATAGAAAGAAAGGCAAGTGGATCTGTTGAAACGAACAATGTTAATCTAATCGGTGTATGCTTTGCCTGTTAACATTTGTCGCGACTTAAACTTAACAGGCGGTCAAGGAACCAAAAAATAGTTCTAAGAGCAGACACATTTTAAATTGAGAAAATGTCACTAAATCTGTTCCAAAGAGATGGAAAACATATCTAACTTATTGAGTTGTACAATATTACTAAACCCGAATTGGGGAAAATTGTACAGATAACATAAGGCTGTACACCATAACTGTGGGCAAATGTGGCTACTCACTTTGTCTCACTGTTAAGCTGATGTTTAGAAGACAACAAAACAAAAAAAACAATCAATACATATTTATTCATATTCTCTTTTTATTCAACCCACCTATTTAGACATTTTTTACTGAATGGCGTTCCCTGTGTCAACTCTCGCATGCCTGCCTGCCTCTAATCACAATGAATCGCTTTACAACTCTTTTCAGAACTATGCATGCGTCTATTAATTCTGATATTCTAAAATCCACATAATACGTCTTATGAATGATATCCACATAATTCATAATTTCGCCTCATGCTAGCTCGCATTTCCGGCCCATAGTCGTCTCCGCTCGCTGTAAAACAATATTTTTTTTTTATTCATTTTTACTATACATACTTTTCGTTAATGAATGTATGAGCTATGCGCATATGTACGTATGTATGTATGAAATTTTGTATGCGGCAAGTATGCAAGTCATAAATGATGATGTCTTCGGCGTTCATATGGGTCTACGGTCAGTTGCAACAACAACAACAACGATAACTGTTCTGTAGCCAATGGTGCGACAAGCGTTTATTGCAGCTCGTTTAGATAAATGAATATTTCCTCTTCAATAATAAAATAAAACTTTACAAACTCGTAGTTACTTTGCTTTGAGATTCAAATGCGAAAAATGTATGTTCATTTTGAATGGAACGTTTTAACATCAAATAGGTGCATAAGTGTCAAGCAAATGAAATTGATATTGTGGTATTTTGGAAATAAGTTGGTGTTAAGAGTAATTAGTATATAATATTATATATAAACATACACTTACGCACAGTACTCCCCAGTCAATTGAAACTGGAAAGCCCTACTACTTTCGCCTAAATTATAATTTTAACTGAAAAAACCTGCTTAATTAGACAGTTAGACAAATTTAAGCGTATTTATATGCTTTATTTTGTATGATATTAACAATCCACTCATTGGTTCACGCGGGTTGATCATAAAATGTGTTTCGTTGCACTAACAACCAAGAAGGTGCAAAAAGCTCCGTACTTCTACCACCCCTACCTCTACGCTCTTTGTTTGCAGCAAATACGAGAGAGCAGTGAGTAACACAATAATAAATTAGCAAATATAGAAAAAAAAGAGATCATATAATATTGGGTTGGGGAAAAAGAAATGCCGTATTTGTGATTGAAGTTTGACGCTTCAAGTCAAATTTGCCCCGTTTTGTTCGCAAACTTGTTGCCATTTGGAAGGCAACTTCATTATCCCCCCTCCTTATTTGCAAAAAACTCAGACAACCAGTTTTCGCAAGCCTCTTTTGAGGCCAGCTTGGTATTACCAAGGGCGTTTTGCATGGTTCGGAAGAGATGATAGTCACTTGGTGCCAGGTCCGGACTATATGCTGGGTGCGATAGGACATCCCATCCGAGCTCCCGTAGCTTCTGGCGGGTCATCAAAGATGTGTGAGGACGAGCGTTGTCCTGGTGGAACACAACACCATTCCTATTGACCAATTCTAGCCGTTTCTGGTCAATCGCCTGCTTCAAACGGGCAAGTTACTCACAGTAGAGGACCGAATTAAGGGTCTGGCCATAGTTGAGCAGCTCATAGTGGATAATTCCCTTCCAATCCCACCAAACACACAGCAAAATCTTCCTGGCGGTCAATCCGGGCTTGGCGATGGTTTGGGCCGTCTCGCCGCTTCTCGAATACGATCTTTTTCGCTTGGTGTTGTCGTACGTGATCCATTTTTCATCGCCAGTCACCATCCGCTTCAAAAATGGGTAAAGTTCGTTCCGTTTTAGCAGAGAATCGCAAGCGTTGATTCGGTCCAAGAGATTTTTTTGCGTCAACACGTGTGGCACCCAAACATCCAGTTTTTTTGGAATCCAATCTTCTGCAAATGGTTCCAAATGGTTTTGTGGTCTACACCAAGTTCCTGACTAATCGAGCGAATGCTCACATGTCGGTCTCTTTGGATAATTTCAACGATTTTATCAGTCTCTACGACGATTGGCCTACCAGTACGGGGTGTATCGTCGACATCTACTACACCAGAACGAAATCGATCGAACCAACGCTGTGCTGTGCGAATCGTTACAGTATCAGGTCCATAAACTTCACAAATTTTTGCCGCCTTCGTTGCATTTTTACTTCTAAGGTAGTAAAAACGTAAAATATGACGAATTTCTTGCTTGGTGGACTCCATCTTTGACGCGCTATAACTTAAGACTGAAACGTACGATCACAACACTGTCAAAGAGACACTTGTAGTACAGATTGTCGACTTAAAATCGCCGTTTAGTGCGACCCGATGCAATGAGTACAACGCAAGATATGTTTAAATGTCGCGCTCAATTGACAAAATACGACATTACTTTTTCCCTAACCCAATATATTTGTCATCTTGGCTTTGCCTGCTTTATTTCCACAACTGCAAAAAATTCTCATTTTGATTTGAAAATTCGAATATTAATAGGAAATAATTTATAAATTTTATTAGTGCAGAGCCGTAAAGGCCCGTTCATGTAAAAATTATGCAGTAACTTGACCCCAAGCTCCACTGGAAGCTGCACATAGAAAATCGATTTAAGAAGTCCAATATAGCCTTCTACGCCTGTAAATCTACAGGTATATTCGGCAAAAAATGGGGTCTCAAGCCACGTGTCGTACTTTGGATGTACAACTTAGTGGTTCTGCCAATTTTGAAATACGGTAGCCTAGTTTGGTGGGTAGCTCTTCAGAAGGGCTGCAACACCACTAAACTAGAGAGAGTGCAGAGAACTGCATGTGTGGGCATCACTGGTGCTTGTAGAACATGTCTCACTGCTGCGCTCAACGTTATTCTGCTCCTACTTCCTGTGGATCTGCAGGTTAAATCAATTGCTGCTCAGCGTGCTATTAGGTTGAAGGAGATTGGCCTTTGGAGACAACTTCCTGTAGGACATAGTAGCATCTTGAAACGGATCTCCCCTTCCTTCTATGTTCTTCGCACTAACCTCTCCATCCGCAAACTGTGCTTTGAGGGTTGTGCCTGGGGTTATCCTTCAGGCAAGATTGGAAAGAGGGGAGAGTCGGTACGGATATAGATGCCTCTGTTTTCACTGACGGATCCAAGATGGAGTCTGGAGTGGGAGCGAGGGTTTACTCTAAATCAGTCAGCATTTCGGTCTCCTTTAAACTGTCGGAAATAAGCAGCGTTTTTCAAGCAGAGGTCTTCGCGATCCTGCAGGTATGCAAAATGCTTCGGAATCGCTGTTAGGAGGAAGACATTAATATTTTTTCCCATAGTCAAGCTGCGATCAAGGCCCTGTCGTCGCCGTATTGCAGCTCTCTTCTGGTGAACTCCTGTAAGGAGGAACTCAAACGTCTCGAACGTGCAGGAAACATTTCCCTTATCTGGGTTCCTGGGCACAGGAACATGGAGGGAAATGAAATTGCCGATGAGCTTGCCAGGAAGGGGTCGACAGAACCGGTTTCAGCTGTCCGCTTCTCAGACATCGGTGTCCCCTTGACCGTTGTTAAAGGAAAACTATACAATTTCTTTCTAAAAAAAAGCGCAAGACAGATGGAGGTCTGTCTCATCGTGTGCTATTTCGGCGTGCTATGGCCTCAATACGATAGAAACAGAACGCTTAGGGTGATGGGAATCCCCCGCCATTCAATTTCCAAACTCATTGCGGTGTTCAATGGTCACTGGGTGATCGGTACTCATGCGGAGAAGCTTGGAATTCCGTACAACCCCTATTGCTGAAGCTGTGGGGATCCTGCAGAGAAAGAGACTGTTGAACATTTTCTCTGCAAATGTCCGGCTCTGGCGGCTAGGCGCTTGAGATTCCTTAGCGTGCCCTTTGGGGATGACTTGAAGAAATTCTCCAGCCTAGATCCCTTTTCGCTCCTCCACTACATCAACAGCACTGGATGGCTGTAGACGGGTTTTCTCTTCCCTAAATCTTTTCACAGGTGGTGGTCCACATTATGGCATCAAAACGCCACGTAAGTACTACTTGAAGTGTGCCTGGGGTACTCATGCCATCTTACCTACCTACCTACCTACCTTAAGGTCTGTTCATGTAAAAATTATGCAGTAACTTAATTTTCGAGAATTCTCTCTCAAAGAAAGAAGAAGAGAAAAATATCAATTGCATGTTTTACGAATAATAAAATAACGAGCCTCGGAATCACATGCTTTTATTTTGTCCACAATAATTTGCTCCATTTCATCATAGCTGAAGAGCATTCCATTAGCAATGGTAATTCGTAAATTTTAATTTGTGTTTATTTTTTCTTTGCGATCAGCTATTTTTCGTACTTGCAAATTCTTACAAGTAAAAATTTATCCAGTAAAAACTTGCAACTTCCCCTCAAAATGGGATGTAATTTTGCGCTCTCACTTTTCCCTACTGTGCAAAACGTGATAATGTGTAACAATTGTTACAAACTATTTGCTTCATGAACAGACCTATAGTAAACCTTTCAATTCCTTATAGCCAAAAACAATGCAGCAATCGGTTGAGTCATTATTGTTTTGTTCCACTTAGAAAATTAATTGTATGATTTTTAACACACTTTACCTCCGCAACTCGCCTCTTTTGTCAATGTAAGCAATTTATGTTGAACAAAACGTTCCAGAAGATATAACTCCAAAATGCAACCCTGTGTAAATCGGTGCTATCTGCGCATAGTTATTAGATGTAGATACTTCCGACTGAGTTGTTGGTTAAATTTAACTGGGGGACTATTTGAATGGAGTATGCTGTACATACTTTAAGGCAAGTTTGGCGTGGTACTATTTACGAAATCTACTTGGTTGCAAATATACCTTCTTTTAATTTTTTATTTTCTCTTTTCTCTTATTCATGCTCCCATTTAATTTAGTTCTTTGAATGCACAAAATGCTGCTTCAATGCCCTAATCCTTTTCAAAACATACTTCTTGTTTGCAATTTAGAGTAAACCACACATCACTTTCATTTGCTCTAGGAAGACAAACTTTTGAATACGAATTGGAGTTTTTCCAACTCAAGCGGTTTATTTTGTGCCCATAAAGTAAGTCTTATTCAAAAAGAAATGGCAAAGCTTTTGTTTAATCACCAGAAGATACGACAACAACAATGCTTGCGGTTGCATGACGCGTTCTCGTACACATTTCAGTTGCAGAAGCTGTTGTGGAAATGTGGTTTTCAGCAACAGCCAACAATAAAAATAACAACATTTTAAAATACTATAATAAAAAAAGTAGGTTGTACGCATACAGTTACTCAATTTTTTAAAGCATGTAAGCTTTTTGTAAAGATAAAGGTGCATTGTGTTCAAAATGTTTAAGGGGTCTTGAGCTCGAAAATTTAGGGTATTTTCAGGAATATTTTTTTACAATAAAAAAATTAAAAATTATATTTACATTTTTTTTGCTTTTTATTTAACGTCTTTCACATACAAAAATGAAAAAAAAATTTTATTTTAATAATTTAAAAAATGGCGCTAAAGTTGACCCTCCTGAAAAATTGGATCTGGACGGTGATGTCCATATTGGCTCTTCTATTTATCTGAAACACAAACACCAAAAAAAAAATTATTTATCTGTATGACTGTAGCTACATATACATATATATGCCCGGTACTAGAATAAAAAAAGTTCTCAAAATGGCGCGGTTTTAAATTTGACCTTCTAAAAGTCTGTTTTTTTGTTTAGTTTTTTAATCAAAAAAATACGAAATAATTGAAATAATAATATGATTTAAGTACATATGGCACGCTAGCATATATGATGGGTAACATACTTAAAATCGTCACACGATTCGAGCTTGACTTATTTACACCAGCGCGGAAAACAAGTCGTATCGAGATAAATGACGTTTAAAGTTTAAGGTACAGGTAAGCGCGTAGACCGCTCTCTACCTAGTAAATGAGCTATAGAAGCTATACTATTGCCGATATGTCATCCGCATGACCATTTCACAGTATATTCTGAACGTCGCGATTCCTATTCTCCGAGCTTAAAAATATCGATTTCTGTGTTTGTGACCGATTCTTGTATTGAGGGTGTGATACTGTGCGATAGAACTGCTGATGCTTAACATATTAACACGTCACACAATTCGGTTTGACAACATCAGGCGGAAGATAGTGCGTGATCGAGATGGACATCGGCGCGTTTCAATAGTTTGAGGCACAGGAGCGCGTGGAGCACTATCCAAGCGCCGGTTATTATTCTGTAGAATTACTATACTGTCCTTGTCGAATTTTACGTCGGGATCAACAAATGGTACAAAATCAATATTCTTGAAGAGGAAGAGGGAGTACTATACTGGTCCTGGAATAGCTGATTAACACGAAAATGCTGTGAGTCTTAAATATGTACCTTTTTTCACATAAGTATTTCAATGCGTTTTTCTCAAAACAGCATTTTTTTATACGGCCGCCATGATACCTCGAGAACTATTCGGTCGATTGCTGTCAAATTTGACACGAATTTCGACGAACTTAAAATCGTTTTTTTTTTCAAATTTCTAGCCTTAAGTATTAAAATGTATTGGTCCAACACTATTCTAACAAAAGCAACCTAAAACAGGAAACCAAAAAATGGCTCCAATTAAAAACCATTGTATACTGGAACGGCATAAACGGCCTTAATCACTTCAAAAAGTTTCTGAAATTTAATACCAACAGAGCAAAATCTACTTGCTCTGTGTGTTCTGAGCATTTACAGGCCACTTTGCCTGCAGCAAACATTTCAATATAATAGGCCTATCTAGCACTATTTTATGCAGGCTCTGCTGTAATGAAGAGGAGCACATGGAATGCTTAATCACCAATTGTGAAGCATTAGGTCATAGGGCACACCGAATCCTCGGCTCGTACCTACTAAAGGATGAGGACCAGCAATTGCTCTCTCCTAAGGAGCTGGTTCAATTCCTCGCAATACTAAATAATCAAAATTAAGCACTTAAGCACTCAATCTGGTTGCAGAGCGTAAGAGCCTTAGCTTAACCTGTGCAACCATTACCATTTCCATTAAGAATTATTAAAACTTAACGTCAAAAAAAAAAATGCACAGACATTTCAATGCGAATGCAGGGAGAATAAAAGTGTGGCATAAAAAATTATATAAAAAAAAAATTGTGTAATCGAGCGAGTAACTCTTGCAAGTCGTGATTGCAGGGTCCGGCACTAGAAGTTTAACCAATTAAAAAAGCAATACATTTAGTTTGGAAATTTACTTTCACTCAATTCAAAGTAAAAAACGTGTGAAAATAATACAAAATTAAGAATCAATTAACTTTTGCTCGATATGACCAGCTTTAGCCTTGGCTATGGTCTCGGGACGTTCCAGAAACGAATCGCAACCTGCCCGTATGTAATTTGCAAGTATTTTGGCCCACTCGCGGACAATTGTTTCTTGCAGCGCCTCGAGACTGGTGAATCTTTTAGCTCGTACCGTACCTTGTTCTCCAAAATAGCCCAAGGAGAATAATCCATCGTATTCGTGTCTGGTGGATTTGAGATCCATCGTGTGGACGTTATGAAGTTCGGAACGTTGTTTTTTTACAGATTCTTGGTTCACTCGAGCTTTGTGAGACGGTACTGAGTCCTGTTGAAACGTCCATGGTCTACCATGAAATGTTTGTCTGCTCACAGCTTTGAAGCTACCTTCAGAATACTTTCCCGATAATATTTCGCATTTACCTTGATGCCAGACTCTATGAAAACGATTGCAGAGCATCCATCTGCGGTTACAGCGACCCAAACCATTACCTGTGGCGGGTGCTGCCTCCTGGTGGCCAATCGATGACTCAAATTCTCGTATGAACGGTCGGTCAAATAAACCCTATCGTTTTGGGAGTTTACGCATTGCTCAATTTGAAAAATTTTCTCGTCAGAAAACACAGGAAATTGACCACTTCCGGTCAAGCGAAACAACTCCTTCGCTCTCTCAAGTCTGACTTGCTGCTGCTTTGGTGTGAGATCATGCGCCTTCTGGATCTTGTAAGGCTTGACTTTAAGACCATTTTCAGTATGCGGTGATTGCTACGGTCAGATATTTTCAGTTCTTTCGCCATTTGATTGGCACTTCGTCGAGGATTTCGCTCAAGTCGTTTCTTCACTTTTTGAACCATTTCATGTGACGTTGCAGTCTTTGATGACCACCTCCATGGATAAACTCTTAATCCAAAATAAGAATATTTATATGATTAGGAGTTCAGTTAGTTTAGGTTATATGGTATTCCCACTTTGATGAATATACGAAATCTCGTACTTTGTGTTGCCTTTGTGAGAGAAAAAAAAAGAGAAAGAAAGATAGAGGAGCGAGTTATGTTTTTGGGGTTATGGAGAAAAATAACGAACGATGACGACTTACGCTCCATTCTACTAATGAAATTCAGTCAATGTGAGATATCAAAACCTGCTATTCGTAAATCTGCAAGTCTAACAAAAAAGTGAGAAAAAATCTTAGTTCGACGAGAACAGATGATTATTCCGCCGCCTCCTCCATACAGCGCTGCAGAAAAGACGCGAAGCAATAACCAATCTTACCGCATAAATATGTAACGGACAATGTCCAGAAGACACAACCACCAAATTCGAGAGCTGTGGCTTTGTAAGCCTGGTTGCAGAGCGTAAGAGCCTTAGCTTAACCTGTGCAACCATTACCATTTCCATTAAGAATTATTAAAACTTAACGTCAAAAAAAAAATGCACAGACATTTCAATGCGAATGCAGGGAGAATAAAAGTGTGGCATAAAAAATTATATAAAAAAAAATTGTGTAATCGAGCGAGTAACTCTTGCAAGTCGTGATTGCAGGGTCCGGCACTAGAAGTTTAACCAATTAAAAAAGCAATACATTTAGTTTGGAAATTTACTTTCACTCAATTCAAAGTAAAAAACGTGTGAAAATAATACAAAATTAGGAATCAATTTTAACTTTTGCTCGATATGACCAGCTTTAGCCTTGGCTATGGTCTCGAGACGTTCCAGAAACGAATCGCAACCTGCCCGTATGTAATTTGCAAGTATTTTGGCCCACTCGCGGACAATTGTTTCTTGCAGCGCCAGTCAATGTGAGATATCAAAACCTGCTATTCGTAAACCTGCAAGTCTAACAAAAAAGTGAGAAAAAATCTTAGTTCGACGAGAACAGATGATTATTCCGCCGCCTCCTCCATACAGCGCTGCAGAAAAGACGCGAAGCAATAACCAATCTTACCGCGTAAATATG
The DNA here is from genome assembly GCA_037575425.1 of Anastrepha fraterculus. Taxonomy (NCBI): domain Eukaryota; kingdom Metazoa; phylum Arthropoda; class Insecta; order Diptera; family Tephritidae; genus Anastrepha; species Anastrepha fraterculus. The sequence goes on from JAYXIM010017579.1 coordinate 16,646, forward strand.
TAACGGACAATGTCCAGAAGACACAACCACCAAATTCGAGAGCTGTGGCTTTGTAAGCCTTAGAAGGTTTCTCAATCTCGCGTTTTTCCACGCTTGTACACTAACTCAGCGCTCCACATTCCTAGGAGCAGACCATAGGTTTTCAAGAGTACTCCAATTCTTTCATTTCGCGGAGTAATCATCAAAACGTCAACAAAAAAAAAGTCTTACAAAATGCTTAAATTTAAACTTTTGCTCACACTGTTATGTGAATGTGACTCTAGAAATATTTATCTTCCTCCTGTTTGTGGTATACGTTTTGATATTGTTCCACAAGTGGAGAGACCGACAGTTTTCAGCCGCCTAGGAATGGCAGATGAACTTTTTTCATGGCAGAAATACATCGGAGATTTGTCATTTTCTATTCAACAAATATAATTCGCGTTCAAAATTACAATAATTGAATTAATTGTCTGGCGCTTTCAACATTTCCAAGTCTCGTCCAAGTTTCTGCTCCGATATCGCATTAGTGTAGATATTTATGTATGTGCTTTAATAGTTTTAAATAAGTTATTTTTATACATTTCTCAAGAATTAATGGTAAAAGTATTAACTTAAATTGCAATTTGTATCTTTTTTTGCACACAATCAACTCTCAACTGGCACACTCGTAGATATGTTGAATGCTGGCAGCTAAAAGATGCTATTAACTAGTCAACTTAGCAGAGCGCTCGTTGCATTTTTTTCTACACAAAAAGTACAAATTGCGCTAGTGATTTCTGTACCATTAAAATTCTTGTAATTTTTTAACTGTCTTCCCACAACATACAAACGTAGTTTCTTTGAAAAAAAAGACCTACAATGAGCAAAACACGATTTTTCTTCCTCATTGCCACTTTGACGTCGTGAATTATTTATTTTCTCAATGAAAATGGTTGCATCAAATTCATACAAACACACATACACACATACATTACATGCAAGATAGCTACGCTGTTGCCCACCACGTTTGTTAAAGCATTCCTGCATAAATACCTTGCGATACATAAATTGCCTCTAAAATTCCAGTTCTCATCCGTTTCGATGGCAATTGTTGCCCTCTGTGTTGACATTTTATACTCAAATGATTATCACTCGACGCTCCTTAGCGCTCTCAAAAGCCCTTAATAGTCGAATTTAGAACGAACCGGTATTAGTGCTCACTTACCACGCGCGTTTCTTGCCGGTTGTATTTTGTTTGCCTTCCTTTCTTTTTTTTAAATTCTTATCTCATAAATTGAAGTGAACATTCAATTGTTTTACCTCTCTCTTTGACTTTTCTCAAAACAAGTTTTCTTATATACGAGTATTTATACAACAATGTTGATTGTAATATTTGCATTGTACTTGAAAAAAGTATTGGTATATATTTTTTGTTATGTTAATTTAGTGTTGAGAGCTTTTGATTGATATTTATTAGAGATGAGTATGAAACTGTGGTGGTGGAGTCAAGGCGAGTTAATACAAGGAGATATCGATTCTACAAAAACAACAATTTGGAGGGTTAATGTCGAATTTTAGTTAAAGAAAGAAGAGGGAAATAAAATCCACATACTTTCATTTTGGCAATCAGAGACTAATTAAAAGATGAGATAATACCACTTTGTATTAATTGGCCTTGGGCGGACTCTAACTATTCTAACAAGCTTTAATACTCCGCAATTATAACTTCAAGAGTAACTATTTTAGGTTCGTTTTCTCATTTGACCAAGCAGTGGGCTTTACTAACCATTAAACCATTCCTAACTTTAAAGTACCTTTAAATTGTTTGACTTTTGAACTGCCTAACAAGGATAACTGCCGAAAGGGGCCAAAAAGACATTTCTGCACACACTTAAACCCTGAAGAACAATGCCAAAATCAGTTCATGTAAACTCCACCAACAAAAAAGTGAATCAGTATCCAATAATACTGCTAGGTGCCGCAATACCACGTGCAAACACTGGAAAATACCTTGGCATAACGCTCGATGTTAAGCTTCGATGGAAGGAGTATATAAAACTAAGATCAAAGCTATCCATATATAACAAAATATCTATATGTACATATATTTATAAACAAATTATAAAGCCTGTGTGATCCTATAGCGCGCAACTATGGGGTTGCGCCAGTTAAAGTAATATAAATATACTTCAACAGCTCCAGAATAAAATCCTTCGAGCATAACGTCTCGACTGTCCTTGGCTTCGTATCGGCAAGAGAGTATATTCAAACACGTGAAGCCATCAAGATGCCTATCCAGTCATGACTGAAGCAAAATATCTATATGTACATATATTTATAAACAAATTATAAAGCCTGTGTGGTCCTATAGCGCGCAACTATGGGGTTGCGCCAGTTAAAGTAATATAAATATACTTCAACAGCTCCAGAATAAAATCCTTCGAGATATTCTCAACTCTCCTTGGTTCGTTCGCAATAAAGATATTCACCGTGGCCTCAAGATGCCTACAGTCGCTGAAGAAATTAAAAAACAAGCAGAAGCCCACTCTCTCAGGCTTCAAAGGCACGGAATGAGGAAGCTAACAAACTCCTCAACACCTCAGGCCTAACCCGAAGGCTCCATCGAATCAAACCACTGATATGGTATGATGGTGTTAACTTTTTGTACTTCGCAGTGATGGCTGTTAACTATTTTTTTTTTGTCGGAACAACTAGCAAGTACAGCACTCAGACATTGATTAAGTCCATTGTACTACACTTGGATTCCCTTTTAATTTTCTTTAAATCTACCCGATCTCCGAAGAAATCTGAGTAGATCTTGTGGTGCCAAGGAGCCAAGGGGGTCGCTTCAGTGCCAAAGACCTCAAACCTGATTCGAGCGAAGGCGGGGCAGACGCACAGGAAGTGGTCCGCCGTCTCATCCTCCTCTTCACAAGCTGGGCAGAGTACACTGTCTGAGATACCCACCCTTTCCATGTGCTTCGTCCACAGAAAGCGGCCCGTCATCAGTCCAACCAGCTGTCTGCACTCCCTTCTGCTTAATGAGAGGAGGGTTTGCGACAGTCGATCGGACATGACAGGTAACATTAGTTTAGTCCATCTACAGCCTCTCTCAGCCTGACAAGCTCGCTTGTGGGTTGTAGTAACCCATTTGCTAACTGTGGCTTTGATGGCCGCAGAAGGGAGTGGCAAAACGGGCTCTGAGGCCAACTTCCCATCTTAGCTAAGGAGTCAGAGGTCTCGTTACCCGGCTGTTAACTTAAGGAGGAGACTATGAAAGTCTCTTCACAAAATTATCTTTATGTTACTAAAATTGTACTGCCCGTTAGTTTATGTGTAACTAGTTGCAGTGCCAACAAACAGTGTTATGTATTTTTTATTGTATCTATGTTTGTATTAAAAACAACAATCAACTGTCGAGAGATTAAATACTTGTATGAACATGTCTGCTCGTTGGCCATCCTTGATCAAGAAATCTGCAAAGAAGTTACCAACAATAAAAATAAAACAACACTGTCGAATAGGTCTGTATGCATGTATGTATGTTATTTCAAGTGCAACAGCAATAATGTGTGACCAGCGCATTTAAAATCATCAACCAGAACATTATTCACCAATCACGCACTCGAATATAAATGCCATACAAATTAACATGTAACGAGTCGAATTACAAATACTTCGAGGCTATCAATTGGCGCTTGATTTGTTACTACGAATCAGGCGTAGTATTTATGCATGTACGAGTGTGGGTTCTCTGGCGCGTTTAGCTTCGATTGTGAATTTAACGCGCTTTTAAAAAATATATAATTGAAATATTAAAAAAAAACTAATTACAGCAACAATTAATTTGCAAAAACACAAAAAAAAAATTGCGAAACCTATTAAAACATTAAATTTGTTTCACCAATTACTTCAGATTTTTCCTGTTGGAGTGCTACAGCTATATTACGTATGCTACAAATATTTGCCTGCATCAAGTTTTATGTGTTTTTCCGCTCAAATCTCGACCCATTGTCCTTCTGCGAATTGTCTTCATTCTACTCAACCGCATTTATACTCTGTCAAAGAGCATAACCACTAATTCCTTTTGTTTCATTTCATTTCATTGCTTCAATGCCAATTAAACGCGTAAAATACTACTTGCAGATAAAATAAAAGTGTATTTTTTTACTTTCTGCTCTTTACAGAAGCGCTGCGGCAATCCCGTCCGCTGCCACACATTCCCGCCGGCACGACGTTGCTGCCTGACGCAGAGTTGCAGTGCCAAGATGGCGTTTCGCTGCACACACACAGTCAAGGTCACAGTTCAGCCACATCTGGCTTCGAATCTGCTCATCGTTGGACATCCAAAGAAAATCTACTAGCACCAGGTCCCGAAGAGGACGATCCACAATTGTTTGTAGCGTTATATGATTTTCAGGCTGGTGGTGAGAATCAATTGAGTCTAAAAAAAGGTGAACAGGTGCGTATTTTGTCATACAACAAATCGGGCGAATGGTGTGAAGCACACTCAGACTCCGGCAATGTCGGTTGGGTACCCTCGAACTATGTGACGCCACTCAACTCACTAGAGAAACACTCTTGGTATCATGGGCCCATATCGCGCAATGCAGCCGAATATTTGCTCAGCTCAGGCATCAATGGTAGTTTTTTGGTACGCGAAAGTGAAAGTTCGCCCGGCCAACGCAGCATTAGTTTGAGGTATGAAATTTGGGATAAACTTAAGCATTTTATTGCTATGTACATATGTACATACATACTCGTATGTACATTCTCGTGCATAGGAAAATGATTCTATAAAATGTCGTTCTCTTCTTTTTGCATTAGATACGAAGGGCGCGTGTACCACTATCGCATCTCAGAGGATCCGGATGGTAAAGTTTTTGTCACAGCGGAAGCCAAATTTAATACCCTCGCCGAACTAGTGCATCATCATAGTGTACAACACGAAGGGCACGGGTTGATTACGCCATTACTTTACCCGGCGCCCAAACAAAATAAACCGACCGTTTTCCCACTCAGTCCCGAACCGGACGAGTGGGAAATCTGCCGTACGGACATTGTGATGAAGCATAAGTTGGGCGGCGGCCAGTACGGCGAAGTGTACGAGGCTGTTTGGAAGCGTTACGGCAATACGGTGGCTGTAAAAACATTGAAGGAGGATACAATGGCACTAAAGGACTTCCTCGAAGAGGCGGCTATCATGAAAGAGATGAAACATCCAAATCTGGTGCAACTAATTGGTAAGTAATTAAGCTGCTTATGGATGCAATGATATGATGCAATAATTAATTGTTAAATAAATGGTAAAATAAAAAGTTTTTAATTCCTAAAGAGATACGTTTTATATAAAATAACCAAAACCGAGCTTTGGTATGCATTTGTGTACAACAACCACTTCTTTTGTGTTTTCAGGTGTTTGCACACGTGAACCGCCCTTTTACATTATCACTGAATTTATGTCGCACGGCAATCTTTTGGATTTTCTGCGTTCGCCTGCCCGCGAAACTCTAGACGCTGTGGCATTGCTCTACATGGCCACACAGATTGCCTCCGGCATGAGTTATCTGGAATCGCGTAATTACATTCATCGCGACTTGGCGGCACGCAATTGTCTTGTGGGCGATAATAAACTCGTGAAAGTTGCTGATTTCGGTTTGGCGCGACTTATGCGCGATGACACATACACAGCGCATGCTGGTGCCAAGTTTCCCATTAAGTGGACCGCTCCGGAGGGTTTGGCGTACAATAAGTTCAGCACAAAATCAGATGTATGGGCATTTGGCGTTTTGCTCTGGGAGATCGCCACATATGGCGCATCACCATATCCCAATATTGATCTCACCGATGTATTTCATAAGCTTGAGAAAGGCTATCGAATGGAGAGGCCGCCAGGTTGCCCACCGGAAGTTTACGATTTGATGCGCCAGTGTTGGCATTGGAATGCGGCGGATCGGCCGACATTCAAGAGCATACATCATGCATTGGAGCATATGTTTCAGGTGGGTGAGGTGTGGGACGACAATGGTGACAGTGGTGAATTTTGTGAAGAAAATGATGATGAAGATGAGGAAGAGGAAGATGATGATGATGATGATGATGATGAATACGAAGATGATGACGTTGATGACGATGATGGTGTCGAACTTTGATGTGATCGTAACGGCAACCTTGGGTGCAAATGTACCGATGCAACAAATGTGGCTGCAGCCAGCATGTTGTTAGCCACTGTGACCGATACGATAAGAGACGCTTTTATTGTAGAGCCTCATAAAAATAAAATAAATCATGAAAATCAGAATGATGATGATAAAATAGCTATGAACATGAAAATACGTTGTAAGAACAATAATAATAACGAACGACCACGTCTCGTTTTCTTCGATCTGCAGGAATCATCGATTACTGAGGCGGTCGCAAAACAATTGAATGCCACAACGATGACCCAGAGTCTAACGCCACAAATGGGTAAAAAGGGTATACCAGCGAATGGTGGTGGTGGTGGAGGCGGCGGCAGCGGTGGAGGTGGAGGCGGATTAACACCGAGCGGCGGACTGCTAGATCAACCACCAGCGGGCACTCCAATGTCGGGTAAATATTATGGATAGCAAAATATTTAAATGCATACAAATCGAATATAATAATTTTTAATATAATAAATTTTATGCCTAATTATTATTTCTATCGTCTAGAAACTGGTTCTACATCCACAAAGTTGAGCACTTTTTCCAGTCAAGGCAAAGGCAATGTGCAAATGCGCCGCACCACCAACAAACAAGGCAAACAGGCACCTGCACCACCCAAGCGTACGAGGTGGGTTCGAGCATATCCATGTCCTTATTGTTAATGCTTTATTCTTTTTACCGCAGTTTACTATCGACCAGCCGCGATTCTACATATCGTGAGGATGATGCGCGCAACCTCATTGACGATCACAATACAAATGGTAGTAGCATCTTTTTCAACCTACAGCAACAACTCCAAAAACAACTGCAAAAGCAAACTCCAATACAACCACAACCACAACCATCTAATGTTGTACAACCCAGTACCCCAACCAATAACACTAATAAACGTTGCAAAACGAATTCTTATACTTTGTGTACTACACCACCTTCTCCCCAATATTCTATAAAGAAATCATCCTCTTGCAGTAGTTTCCTAATCGATATACTTTTTCGAGGTATTTCACACCTGAGTAAGATTATTAAACCGTTTCTTTTTTGTTTCATTTGTTAATTGTTGAACTTCATTTAATGCTTTAGTATGACTTTTGGTACTTTGGTTTATGTAGTGAGCAGAGTTTGTTTTCATCTGAGTAATGAATAGGCAAATCTCTGTAATTTGTTTACTGTGTTAACTGCTTTTGAATAACGCAAGCATATGCAGTTCTATTATTATGCTAAATATTTCAATAATAATGAATTTTTGCTCAAGAAAATTCTTGGATCTGCTCTGAATTCAATTATTCATTACTCATTACTCATTACTGACCAGTTACATTAATATTTGACTTTGTTTTGTGACCTCTTTAATTTGTCGAATGTTTGTTTAAGTTTGTTATTAACTTATTTTACTTTCTTACTAACTCATTAAGATATATTTGAATTAATTATTCTTAATTATGTAAATTATACAGGGTTGCAACGGTCGTATTGTGTGTAAGTTATTTGGTAGCTTCTCACTTCAAGGTGTATGTCTGTATAAAAAATTAAAATAAAAAATCACGCGCATGTCAGTTACTTTTTGGATTGGACCTTGTTCGATTTGCGAATCTTGAAGTGAGTGTACAAGCTATTTTTCACGCTTTCCAACTCACCCTGTATAAAAGCATAAGTATATTAATATGTATGTAACTTTGATTAATTTGCTTTATGCCTTCCACATTCATTTCCATTTCAATAATCTTACTGCCTGGTTGCTGGACCTCTCCATATTTACTGCTTATGTCGCCCCAACAGTGCATCCACCTATCTACGCATTGCTCTTCTTTTCATACATTCGAGCGTTCAAGCTTTCATACATTAATTTAATTAATCTTATTTGTTTTGTTTTCTCGTCAAATACTCACCCGTTCAGGCATAACGCGCGATATCAACAGTCTGGCACAGCGTTACGATTCTGAAAACGATAATACAACTGGTGATCCCGACACAGATGCTACCGGTGATAGTTTGGAATGCCAGAATATACCTAGCCAAAGCAAGGTGCAACATTCGCTGCATGGCGGTTGTATTGGGCCACGATCCGGCCAACAACATAGCTCATTCAAACGACCTACGCCAGTTATGGGCAATCGTGGTCTCGAAACGCGCCAAAGTAAACGCTCTCAACACCAACAGCAACAGCATGCTCCTCGTGATAGCAGCGCAGGCGGTTGCACGTCACATCACGTTACAGTTGGCGCACTTGAGGTGAAGAATGTGAAGTGCGTCGTGAATCGGTATGGCACTTTGCCAAAAGTACAACGCATAGGTGCATTCCTGAATAGCCTTGAAGATCCGAATACGCCACCGCAGCACAGTATCGCTACTCATTTAACTACAGTTGCTCCGGTCACCACAAATGGCCATGGTAGTGCACATGCTGCGACACGCCAACAAGTCCCACCGGCTCATGTGTTGCCAATACCGCCACCGACTAAGTCAGCAAACGTCACGCCTGGAAATAATGGTAACGGCGTGAATGCACCCACACCGCCTCAGCAAATGATACGTAGCAATTCGTCGAGCGGTGTTACTATGCAAAACAGCGCATCTGCGAGCTTGAATAAACTACAGCGCCATCGTACTGCTGCTGATGGAACAATGATGACGTTTTCCTCATTTCGGGGCGCCTCTTCCAGCAACTCACCAAAACGTAGTCAACAGCCGGCATTAGCCAATTTGGAGTTTCCACCTCCACCACTAGATTTGCCGCCACCACCGGAGGAATTCGAGACACCACCGCCACCACCACCACCAGCACCGGAAGTGCTGGAACAGCTGAAGGCGGCAAACGTATCTATGTCGCAATATCCATTGCCGAACAGCAGTAATAATGATGTCTCGAATATTGCGCCCAGTGTTGAGGAAGCCAGCTCACGATTCGGTGTATCGCTACGTAAACGTGAACCATCGACAGACTCGTGTAGCTCATTGGGGTCACCACCGGAAGTAGTTGGCAATGCTGGCGGCAACGTTCAAGAGCTCAACATGAAGGAGAAATTGATGGCAGAGATAAAAGATCGTTCCAAAGAGAATTCGGCCAACAATGCGAACATACAAAATGGCACCACCGTTCCAGCGTCTGCTGGCAGTGGCGTTGATCCCGTATCCTTACTGTTCACCGAGTTAGCCGAGATGAATTTGTCGAAGCAAAAGTCAATACCAACACCAAAAAGTTTAAGCGGCGGTAATAGCGGCAGCGATGCAAGCGGATCGCAAGCTCAAGAGAATGGCAATACAAACTCATTTAAGGCGCAACTCAAAAAGGTTGAACCAAAAAAATTAACATCACCTACACAAAAGACCGAAAACCAAACGACGATCATCGACTTTAAAGCGCATTTACGAAAAGTTGAAAAAGACCCGAAAGATAAAAAAGACATGGGGGCAGATGAAACGCCCAAAATTATTTTGCAAAAGGGCCAAGCTGTGACATCTACGGGTACGCTAGGCCGCAAGGGTGACAAGAAATTCACCACATCAATGACAATGGCGCCTATTGGGACGTCAGCAACACAACAAAAGACTGAAAATACAAAACATGATATGACAAATAGCAATAACGGGAATTCCATTAATCTCACGAATACAATTAACACAACCTTAAATACCAATGGTAATACTCAACATAATGCAACTTCAAATTTGAGCTGCAACAATACCGTTAGTGTTTCTGAGATGGCAGATAATTCAGTGGGCACATCTGAAACCGAGGCTGGGAAACGCCGCAGCACAGGTAGTATAAGTAGCTTGAAGAAGTTGTGGGAGCAACCGGGCAGCGGCGCTGATTATGCAAGCACCCAATCACAGGCCAACTGCTTAGCAAATAACGGCAGCACAGGCACGACTACCACCACCACCTCCTCAAGCACTAATCAACTTTCACCCAAATTCAGTTTGAAGCCCATATCGAATGCTGCAACCACGCCCACTACAAATTCAAACCGTTTTCCATCACTTAGCACTCAAATTTCGTCACGTACCACTGCCACGACTACCACAAATTCCATAGCAAACAAGCCGCCACCGGCAGCACCACCACCGCCACCCCCTACTACCAACAGCACAAATAATCAAAATCAAAATTCCATTTTCAGCAATTCCCATTGCACGAAATCCCAACTAACATCCTCTCTTTCGACTCAACTATTCACAGATAGTAATCAGTATGGCGAACAAGGTACTTCAGCCACCACCAACAACACCTCTAATTCTTCAGGTAATCACACAGCGGCTAACAACGAAATTACTTCAATGACGCAATCGCTTTTCGTCGAGCATAGCAGTGTTGCTGCAAATGCAGGAGGAGCTCTGCTCCAGCAAAACAATAAAGTGAACACATCAACCAACTCCACAAGCACAGCTGTGAATAATACTTCAAATTCAAACACTTCCAATACAAATAAACCCGCCGTTCCACTCAAACCCACCAAACTGACCATCTACGCGACGCCCATCTCGCAAAAGATCGCCGCCAGTGCATTGGATAGTTCCACAAACTCACCACTCAGCAGCGCGCTACAGAGTTCCACGCAAATTTCACGTGAGAGCATACTAGAGCTGGTTGCTGTGCTCGAGGGTTCATTGCATCAGCATCCTGTGAATTCGATCTCAGCCTCACAGTGGCTGCAACTTAGCGACAAGCTCAATATACTGCAAAATAATTGTGTAGTTTTCGCTGACAACGAATCTATGCCGCCGCACTCGAAATTCCATTTTCGTGAGTTGGTGACACGGGTGGAAACGCAATCGCAGAATTTACGCACTGCAGGTAGCAAAAATGTGCAAGACAACGAGCGGCTGGTCAGCGAGGTGGGTCAGTCGTTGAAACAAATAACCAATGCATTGCATAGGTAAATATTATTGAAGCGGGAAACACGGGCGGCAAACAGGGTAAACAGTTACAATTGTACTGATGGCGCAGTAACTGAGGAGTTGCCGGCGTGGCGTAGTTGGCTAGACGCCGAAGGAAATTTCATCAAGCGCAAATGAAAACTGCTAAAGTGGAGAATCAGTGATGCGTGATGCGTGATGCGTATGAAAGCGAGTTGAGTTTAAAGGCTTTAGTTTCCTGCTTAATGATGAAAAATGGTATAAGCATATCATGTACGTATATGTGTGAAGAAACTGTGGGATTTGAAATTGCGTGATGAACACATTAATTTGTATAAAATCAACATATGGGCTATGGGGATGACGACTAAAAGCATGCCACAAAAAGAAAAAATGGATGTCTCCTTTTGATTTCATAGTGTTGATGAAGCTAATCTTAAAAAAAGAAAAACAAATATACGAGTATATTTTTATGCAAAGAAGTACGCATTATAAAGGGTGCACTTGAATGCATTGGCCCAAACAATTGGGAAGATTAAACTTCAAACGAAGCTCAGGGTTCTAAATCCGAATAACAATGTATAATTTGTTTCATTCATTGTCACTAGAAATCACAGTGCGAACTTGTTTTTTAGTGCACTTGCGTATACCTTGTATGTAAAAAATATGTAATCTAGTCATACATAATGAATCCAATTTAAATTGCTGTTAGTTGTAGACTTTCCCTCACACGAAATCAAGACATTTTAAACTATTTGTACTTGTTACTATCAATATGACGGCAATGATGCGTGCAAAAACAAAACAAAAAACACAAAAATGCAAGGGCGAACAGTTCATTAGACTTGCACTAAGTACTCATTTACCAAAACTAATTTGAGGGTTATTCCTTTATCATCATACATACATACATTTATAATTTAAATATTATTATTATTTTTTTTTTTTTTTTTGAAAATTTAACAAATTTAAAACTTGTTTCCATATTTTAGACATTACGTACATTACATACATAAAATTTAGATATTCGTAAGTAGGATTGTATAAAGTTAATGAAAACTATTTTAATTATACAAATATATACAGTTGTATGTGTCATTTTAGCGTTACTGCAATTTTTTAATACCGCTACCGAGGAAACATAGTTATGACAGAAAATGTTAATAAATTTTAGAAGTAAATGCCAAGTGCATTAGCAATGCTCCAGCGTGTATATATCAATACTCCCGTGCTTGCATTCTAATTCGATCACATTGAAGTGCCAAAGATTCTCGAAACTACATTAAATAAAACTGCATACAAAAGTGTGGAAAAGAATGTGAAAGTGACATCTTAACATAAAACATTCCCCGCTAAATTTGTTAGTTATGTTGCGGTAGTAACAACCCTTGGTGGCATATAAATCCGGGCCGTTCCGATAATTTACTCGATCTTCAATCCGCAATGGGTGCGCATGGCGGCAATCAAACATCGCAAATCACATAAAGGGTTTTCCAATAAGAGGTGTTATTGTGATAAAAGATCAATAGTTTCGTTGCTTGTGTGGCACGTAGACGGCGGTCTTGTTGAAAATAAACGTTGTCCAGATCAATACCATCCAATTCCGGCCATAAAAAATCGTTAATCATCTCTCGATAGCGCAATCCATTCACCGTAGCTGAGGATAGAGAGGCTTTTCAATAATAACTCTTAGATTTTCTGAGCCCCAGATCCGACAATTTTGCTTGTTGACGAAGCTACCGGGGTGGAAATGAGCTTCATCACTCAAGATGATTTTTCGATGGAATTCCGGATCATTTTCATGCATGTCAACGACCCAATCAGCCAAGACACGACGTTGTTGCTGATCGGCCGGCTTGAGTTCTTGTGTTAACTGGACTTTAGAAGCCTTAAGACACAAATCGTTATGCAAAATACGTTGTGATGACGTTTGTGGAATGCCTAATTCCAAAGAACGACGAGGAATGGTCAAACCTGCGTTTTCTTCAACACTTTCGGCTGCAACAGCAATATTTTCGGCTGTTCTTGGGCGGGGTGCAGGGGTTTTATTCTTCACATCGCTAACTTGCCCCAACAGCTCGAATTTTTTCTCCAATTTCTGTATTGCGGTCCGACAAGGTGCTTCACGATGACCCAAAAAGGTTCCAGTTTTACGAACCGTTTGCGCCAAAATTTTCACCATTTTTATAGTGAATTTTAATCATTTCAATGCGTTGTTTAAGCGTGTATCGTTCCATTTTTATTAATGGCGTAGTTTCTACTTGTCAAATATCAAAAAATGACAGCTTCAAAAGTGACATCTACCGAAATAGCGGGCTATTGAAAATAACACCTGTTATTGGAAAACCCTTTATTTCCTATTTATACCATTTGCAATAATTTCTAATGTCAGAATGAAATTCGCGCACTTATAATAGTTATTATGATGCACTATGGATGTGATTTCGTAGTTAAAAATATTTCCTTCCTTCGCATCAAACAATAGCAAAGTATATCTGCTTCTTTTGAACCAATGACTTTCAAAGCTGAAATACTTTGTTATCATTTTTTCTAAATTTCCTATTGGCACTCGCACACATCATGCTTCGTTTTTAATAAATTTTAATAAATAATACATTTTTTGTGGGTCTGTGATATATAGTTTTTTGGTATAATTATCAAAGTAATATTTAATCGAAATGTTGATTTTTACAATTTAGACTTCAAAATTTTAAAATATTTTAGTGAAAGTGGTTTAGAATTTGACACATTTTTTATTCTCATTTGTTTCCAAAATAAGAAATTAATCATGATTTTTATAATAGTAAATATGTTGGCTTAATAGAACAGACTGATTAAGAAATACAACTTTATAAAGGGTGATCAATTTAAAGGTATCGTATTTTAAATTGAAATAAAACAACGAAAGTTCAAAGTGATAGAGAAATATTTATTAGTTTTGTGTAGCACCATTCGTGGCATTTATTTTTTAAAGCTAATCTCTTTCAAATGTTGGCTGCAACTGCGCCGTAATTTGGCCAACCGTAGGCACCAATTTTGAATTACTTGCGACTCGCTGGAGCACTTCGGTTGGTATTGGTCGTGTATAACTTTGGTAATGTTGGCTTGCAATGCCTCAATCGAAGCTGTTTAATCCACAAAGCATTTGAACTTTACATATCTCACAAATAAAAGTCCAAAGGTGTGATATCACACGTTCTTTGTGGTCAATGCAGTATTCCCAGACGAGCGTTAAATTGCTCACGGAAACGACGACACAGTGAATCCATTGTTTCACGGGTTTTATGGCAAATGTCGTAGAGATCACGAGCTTCAATTTTCGTCACAAAAAGTGGCGTGGTAGCGTCCGCCATTCACTGGTACATTGACCCCAGCCTCTTCTTTGAAGAAATATGCGTCGATGATTTCTCCAGCCCATAGATCGCACCAAACGGTTGGTTCCAATGGATGTTATGGCTGTTCTTGAATGTCTTCATCACTGAACACCATAAGTTGACCTGAGCGCGCGATGCAAACTTTTCATAGTAGCTCGATGTTCGTAATACAATTGTACGATTTGTAAACGTTGTTGAGGCGTAAGTCTTTCGATGAAGAAGTGTCAATGAATACTGAAAAAAATTAGTTAGTTAGTTGTTTAGTTTGACAATAGTCACGCGTGATCTGTCCAAAATCCCCTATTGGTAAAAGTACCTCCAATCTGATCACCCTTTATTATATTTCATTTCATTTCGTAATGCTGAGACTTGTGGCGCTCTTGCACAAGCAGCATTCGCTTTAATTGTATTGACTTAACCACTTCAGCGCGTATATCCTTCGGTGGATATTAAGCCAACCGTCGCCTCGATTTTGTGGTGTGTTTCTTAAGGGGGTATTCTAGTCTAGAGGCCCGAACTTTGAGCATTTTTTGACGGTGAATAAAAAAAAAGCTATTGATATTTTTACTATCCATTTTTTTATCATTTATTTATTTATATATTAAGACCACACAAAATGAATTAAAAACAAAAAAAAATTTTCATGGAATTATGCGTCCTTGAAGTGGAAGGGGAAAACAAAAGGCAGTGCCCTCGTCGTCACGATTTCTACCTTTGTGGTCATATGAAAAAAAAGATGACAAATTCTTAATTAATATGAATGTCATTATTACATGACGCAGAAAAAAAGGAGACAATTTTTCCCCCATAAAATGGCGGCTACTCAAAAATTTAGGTCGATTTTTCCCTAATTTTTAAGCTTTCTCGAATTGTTTACACATATTAAAAAATTGAAATTTCCAATTTTTCGTGCGCCATGCGATGGAGATATATTTAAAGAATATTCATGATAAACTTCAAGCAAATCGGTTGATTAGAACTTGAGATATCGTGCCGACCGTATCGAAAGAAGTAGTTTCGAGAAAAACCAGTCTAGCTGTCGCGTCACTAAAATAGTTGTAACTTCCAAAATAATTCGAATTTTGAAAAATCCTTTAGGGAGATATTTTTGAATGCTTAAACTATCGAATTTTGAAAAAAAATTTCGATTTTTTCAAATTTCTAGACTAGAATACGCCCTTCCCGGAAGCCACTCAGCTAATTCAGTAATCAATTAATTAATTGCCTGCAAAAAAGTTGAAATTACATAGACTTATGCTTTAAATATATAAAAACAGAATAGTTTGACCAAATTTTAATATGCGACCACGAGTAATTAAGCCATTTTTTTGCAAATTCTAGAGGAAAGCTTTTACGATGTTGAAGTAAAATAATATAAAATAATAGATATATAATATATAAACATATTTTCAATTATATTTTAGACTTTTTCTCAACTAGTAGCAACAGGGCTTTCGGTACCCATTGTGGGCATGAAATATCAATTGATAGAAAATATTTTTTCTAATAGCGTTCGTCCCTCGGCAGGCAATGGCAAACCTCAGCGTATATTTCTGCTATAAAAAAAGCTTAAATCAAAACCATCTGCCGTTTGGAGGGGATATAAAAACTGTCCCAATTATATAGGGACTTTCAAGTTAGTCATCAGTGGCCTAGATTTCAATAGTGAATAATTCCTTGAGGTTACCTCGTTTTCTTAAGTCATCTGTCACATTTTTCAGTCGTTTAGATTTCAGTAATGAATATTTCCTAGAGGTTACCTCTTTTTTACCTCGGCGGCCGCCGTAGCCGAATGGGTTGGTACGTGACTACCATTCGGAATTCACAGAGAGAACGTAGGTTCGAATCTCGGTGAAACACCAAAGTTAAGAAAAACATTTTTTTAATTGCGGTCGCCCCTCGGCAGCCAATGGCAAACCTTCGAGTGTATTTCTGCCATAAAAAATATCTGCCGTTCGGAGTCGGTTTGAAACTGTAGGTCCCTCCCTTTGTGGAACAACATCAAGACGCACGCAACAAATAGGAGGAGGAGCTCGGGCGAATACCCAAAAAGGGTGTACGCGCCAATTATATATATAATACCTCTTTTTTTATGTCAGCTTTGACATTTTTCAAGTAGACAGATGTACAATTTTATACGATAGAATAACGCGTTAAATTATTGGAATTTATTATGAAAATGGTCGATCTTTAAGAACAAATCGCGAAATTCGTTATTTTTTTTGTTTCAAATAATCATGCGAATGAGTTGACAATTCCAAGGTTGGTGCATAAATTAATAAAAACTGGTTCTGTCGAGGATAGAAAAAGCATTGGCACACTAAAGTCCAAAAATTGCATGTGCTGTTGAGAATATTGTTGTTGTAGCGCAAAATGTTGCTTAACAACGTTCAACATCGATATCTCCACGTTCTTAACAATGAGCCATTCGTGAATCAACTGTTTGTGGCGTATCTTATCTGTGCTCATGGCGGACATTCAAGTCATATTATTGTACACAAACCCGAAAGAATCTAAATTTGTACATGTCTTGTTTCAAAACAATATTTAGGCGCGTCTTTTTTGGAGCACCCTTTATATGTATTAGAGCCCACAATAGTTCCATACTTAACCAGCGCGTGATTTCACATACTGCATACCATATGTAAACTCTCTGCACCCAATGGCTTCTGTAATTGATGCTCGTGACATACTTTGGCCAATCCTTGTGCTAATAGCCCAGCCTGATGCCACCCTTCATTCACCTTTTCCTTGTTTTAACTAATTTTTTACATGTCTTTTTCGGATTTTGGTTTGAGTGAAATTGATAAAAAAATACCCAAAGATATTTTTAAATATGTAAGTCTGTGTATGCATATTTATAATAATTGGAAGCATACCTCTAAGCTTATGGCGATGTTAGGAAGAAGTTGAGAAGTAGAGCGCGTTTAATTTAGCATGCATTTCTGTAGAGAAGCATGCAATGGCATGCATTATTGGAGAAGAAACAAAAATATATGTACGAGTATATGTAGAAATAAGGGACAAAGAAATTTGAACACGAAAATGATCAACGATAATATTATACATATACTGATATACATAGTTACATACATATACATACATATGTATAAATTTGTGTTCCACATTCAGTTTTATATATTTTTGTACAATTATGAAGTAGAAACGGAATGGAGAATAAGAAATGCGAATTCTACACATTAAATTTTTAATAATCTCCTCCGCACTATTTATTTTTATTTTTTTGTTGTTTATTAAATAAAGTCTGTTAAATTTAAAAATAATGTCAACAAATGTCAAATTTAAGTTATAAGTTTAAGTCGCTGTAGGCGGAACTACTAAAGCAAAAAACCAAATGAGTATTGTAAGTCAAAGTAAAGAAATACAAATATTAATCTAATATAGCAGCATACGAGTATATTAAACTTTTGACCAACACTACAATGTATTTTAATTGACAGTGAAAAAAAAATTATATTACAAGGTCTTATATGGATATAAAACATATACATACTTACATACAAAAAGCAACTGTCAGACAAGCAATGTGTAAGAAGTCTTAGAAATCAGCATATTTATGTATGTGTGTATTATTGGCGTGCGTAATGCTCAAATCAAATTGATAAACATATTTATATAATCCAATAACGAATACGTTTTTCAAAAATTATTTTGTAATCATAGGAAAAATCAAAAGCATTGATATGTGGTAAATGAGATAGGAAGGCGATTATTTTTATTAATATATACTATTAGAATTTAGAATAACGTCTTAATCTTAACTCTTATAAATATGCAACCAATAGAATACCGCATTAATATCTAATTATTATACGCAAAAATATTATAATCTATGATAAAGTAAAGTGAAAAATAATTTATGCGCATTATATCTACAATCACATTCATATACCTTTACACATAAACATATACATACAAATATACTTATATATATATAAAAACAAAAAGTTTCGCAATATTTCTCTACATTATTGGAAATAACAATTAAATTAACTAAAATAAAATATAAACCATATTTTATCGTATTATATGTTATAATGATCATGAATATGAATATAATTGAAAAAGTTCATTGAAATATAACAAAAAAAGTAAATAAATTTGTCATACCAAAATAAATACTAATAGACTTTTATTACATTCTTGTGCACCAGAAAACTGCACCGGTTGAGTGTAAAACATTCATACGCTTCGCTTGAACAAAAAAACAGGCCTTTGCGTTCAAACGATCGAACTTGTTCAAATAAGTTATTGTCATTGTTCATTTCAGCTCCATCAAATCATGTGCTGCGTTTTAGCAGCCGATGTTATCACCAATCGTCTTCATAGCAGCCGTTTCGGGTATTTGCTCGTTCGGCTGTACATTCATTTTTTTGAGCAAGAATAAAAGGGCTATAGAGCCAAATGAGCCTTTTTGAACACGTATGATCCCGCATGAGTTTTTGCATGTAACGATAGCAAAATTTTAAAGCAAAAACACTTTATTTTCATATTTGTTTTTTTTTTCTTAAAACTTATAATAATCGTTTACCATTATTTTACAACGGCTGAAACCAACTAATCCTTTCAAATACGAAACGCAATTTACAGCGTACATTGTACGCCAACGCTCGTTTGCTCGAACATGTGCTATTTACAATAATGACTATTACTTCTTTGGGCGAGTTTGATCGTTTGAACGCAAAGGCCGATGCTAATTTCATTCAATGCTGCTTTTTGTTCAATGATTAGATTTGAGCCGAAGACATTAGATCATACGTGTTGACTGAGCTGAAATACGCGTTCGCCTGCATGAGCTTACTGCACTTGACCAAATATTTTGGTTCAATTGACTGAATGTGAGCAAGAAATTTAGCGTATGAACAACTCAAGTGAGCCATGCAGGTCTCTGGCACCCAACTGCTCGGCGTTTGTTGGTGGCACTAGACCAAGGTGGATTTATTAAGGTGACAGCATTCACCCAGCTGAATTTTTCGCCGTAGGTATGGCTTACGTCAAAATGATATGCTTTGTTTGTATGTATTTGTATGTTTACATTCGTATGTTTACATTTGATTACTGATTTTGACGTGATGCTTGGACCAAACGCAACAACTAATACATGTATGGTTTTACTTATATGCGTTTGCTGTCACCTGTAATAAATCCGCCTTGCACTAGACCAAGGCGCATTGTCAAACGTGGTAAACCAACAACAATGTGTTGTACGTATGATTGTCAGGGCAAAGTATTGGAAAAGTAGAAAACAAAGAATGAATTCGCCTTGTTTTATTCTGTGCTGACAGCTACATGGACACAGCGAAAGAAAGAAAAAAAACAAATCAGCTGATTTAGCAACACCACCTTTAATATGTAGATTCGCCTTGGTACTGGCAATCACACGGATACGAGGAAAGGAAAAAAAGAGGTTGTCTGTAAAGTCGGTTTACTGACGATAGTTTAACGTGACAACGTCATAAGAAAATACTGATGTAATGGTTACAATTTTCAAAACAAAATTTAAATTTTATTTATTTTATAGATATTTTGTATGGATATAGAGGAGGGGGTAAATTGAATTGCAATGGAATAGGTCAAATTACATTTACACAAACGTGAAAAATGACGAAACATTTATCAAATTCATGAAAGATATCTTCAATTTCGATTGTGCATCAGATGTTAATAAGTCAACAACACTAAGAGGCAACATCATCGATTTGCCTTTTTCAAGACACATTACACTCGAAACACCACCTTTCATTTCCTATCATCGTCCTATTCTCAACAGAGAAATGGTTCATTACCATGCACACAGGAAGAAGGCATATGCAAATACAAATATGTGAATTTATATATACATATATGCGCATATACATACATATATATGCTCACTCAAGTAGTAGGAGAGAGCCAGATGTCGAACGTTGCCGAATTCGGGGACCGATTGTGCTCTTTGTCGTTCGTTGCGCGCTTTCGCTTGCAGTTCAAGCAAGGTAACGACGAATGAGCAAGATAACGACGCATTTTTTGAAGCGGCTACATCGAATTATAAGACGTTATCACGTCAAAAAAAAAAAAACACGTAATTTACTGTCACCACCCAAGGCGAAATGAGTACGGAAGGTGGCGCCATTAAAAAGCAGTTACTTTGCTTTGACGTTAGCTCACTTCGCAATACAAGACAAACGAACAAAACAAACAAAAGTAGGAAAAATTGCGTGTTTGTGAAAATCCTGTTAACGGTTTGGTAGTTTTGTGAATTGCGAGATTTAAACTAATGAAAACGGAGTACTGCGTGTTAAATTTTTAAACCAGAAATTAATACAAAGCCTTTAAATGCAGTTTGTTTGCGTTTTTATGCGGAAGATACCATGGGAAAGAAAGTATGTGCGTGAGCGTATAATGTCTTGTATTTGGTTATTTCCATTGCTTTCGCTACTCTTCCTCTTCACAAACATGTAATTCTCCTTCCTGTACCTTGTTTATTAATCCGCTCTTACGACACGGCGAATTCGCAAGGCGCAGTCGTGTTTTCTATCATTCTTGCTTAACAACTATTGTAATTTCCAGATGTGGCAACTCGTAGTTTCTGACGAGTACTGTCTCGCCATCACGGGGAATTCATGTTTTTGTTTTGATATCATCTTCGCTCGCTATTGTTGCCAGTCGGCACGCGAAGTTTCACGGTTCTGCAAGGCAACTTGACTATAATGCATATACTCTTATTTACACAAGAAGAATTTAAAGAAGAAACTTTTCCATTAATGTAAAAACGAAGTGGTTTCGTCTATTATTATAGCGCTCTATTCCTAACACCTCGCCTTATCGTCTATCAGCTGTTTGATAGTGCTGCCAAGTACTCAAACGAGTTACTGGGTGCGATCTTATATAAAATAAGAGAGTTTTGCATCCAGTCATCTACGCGTCATCCATGGTCTGACCATCGACTCATTGTATTCAACTGACCGCACATTTTGTTTTCATTTCGTTCGCTCATCTCGCTACTAAATCACCTATGGCGTAACAGTCAAAATACTTTCAAAATATTGTTTCCGATGGCCCCCATCTTGTAATCTACCATTCTTGGATAAAAGCTGCATAACAAAACTTGGAAGCACCGATTTTATCCGTAACTATTTCGTACACGTTTATAAAACTGTGTACTTATTGCTTAATATAAATTTTAAGCGCAGGCATATATCTGTAAAAAAGACACAGCTATTACTATGCTATGTTTCCACGGCACGTAATTCGCGAATTACCTTGTTTTCACGCCGCATGCGTAATTCACCTTGGCAGCACATCTGCTTGTTGTTCTCCTTTGCTTTTTATTACTAGTATTTGCTGTGAATATCAGTGATAGAGAAAAAGTAAGTTAAAACTTAGATTTTTGAAGCGAGTATTGTATCTATTGACGTCTTCCGTTTTCCATCAATAAGAAAACGTGCCAATACATGGCAGCAGATCGCAAAAAACAGCCGACATAATGATTTTTGAACAATTTCTGTTTTTGCCTTTATTGTTATTTGTTGCTCTGCTTTGTTTCCCTTTCTTGCTTTGGTTTGACAGGTTATTCGATAACTTTCCGATAAAATAATTGGCGAATTAAAATGTTTATTTTGCGAATTACCTTATTCGCTGGGTAATTGTGAAGTGAATTACAAATCAGAGAGCGAATTACATGCTTTAAATACAGGATCATAGTAGGTGGAATTTTGTAAGGCTAATCCCCCTACATAATTTTTCTTAAGCCCCAAGTAAATATTTATATATTGTTCAAATTTTTTTGCCTTTAGGTGGCAGTGTAAAAATATGTATGTATGCATGTTTTTAGTGTACCATTTCTGTTAAATTTATAGTTTGTAAATAAATCCGCCATATCCGCCAAATCATGTTTTTGTTTCCCTCCTTTTATTTCCGTTGAAAAATTTATTTACATGAATGACTCATATTCGAAAATGGCAGCCCACATTCTTGTAGATTTTAACATTTACGTTCGTGAGTTAAACTGGCAACGCTTAAGATATCTGAACGAGACGGCTAAAGAGAAAAGTCAAAAGAAAAGTAAAATCGAAAACTTTCCTTTTATTCAACTACACCCAAGAACTACAAAAGTAGAAAATTAACGACAATAGTAGTTGTGTGCGGTAAACCGGGTGTGAACTATTGAGTAAAGTGCCAACGTAATGCCCTTGTTTGGAAAATCACAAAAGACCCCCGTCGAATTAGTGCGGTCACTTAAGGAGGCAATCAATGCGCTCGAAACGGGTGGTGATCGAAAAGCTGAAAAAGCACAAGAAGATGTTAGCAAAAACCTTGTTTCGATAAAAAATATGCTATATGGCAGCAGTGACTCAGAACCACCAGCTGAGTACGTCGTTGCCCAGTTGTCGCAAGAGCTTTACAATAGTAATCTACTATTGTTGCTCATACAGAATCTGCATCGCATCGATTTTGAAGGTAAAAAGCACGTAGCGCTTATATTCAATAATGTGCTTAGGAGACAGATTAGTACACGTTCACCTACAGTGGAGTATATCTGTACTAAGCCGGAAATCCTGTTTACGTTAATGGCCGGCTATGAAGATGCACATCCAGAAATCGCACTAAACTCCGGTACGATGTTGCGAGAGTGTGCTCGATATGAGGCACTTGCTAAGATAATGCTACACTCAGATGAGTTCTTCAAGTTCTTCCGCTATGTCGAGGTGTCTACCTTCGATATTGCCTCAGATGCGTTCTCAACTTTCAAAGAATTGCTGACACGCCACAAGTTGCTGTGCGCTGAATTCCTCGAGGCCAACTATGACAAGTTCTTCACGCAGCACTATCAACGGTTGTTAAACTCAGAAAACTATGTGACTAGGCGGCAAAGTCTGAAGTTATTAGGGGAACTATTACTTGATCGGCACAATTTCACCGTGATGACCCGTTATATATCGGAGCCGGAGAACCTAAAGCTAATGATGAATATGTTGAAAGAAAAGTCCCGTAATATACAATTCGAGGCCTTCCACGTCTTCAAAGTATTTGTAGCAAATCCGAATAAGCCGAAACCTATACTAGATATCTTGCTGCGCAACCAATCGAAATTGGTTGATTTTCTAACCAATTTCCATACGGATCGTTCCGAAGATGAACAATTCAACGATGAAAAGGCATATCTGATTAAACAGATAAAGGAGCTGAAGCCGTTGCCTGAGGTTTAGTAGCATAGAAGTTATCCGAGGATGAGTCGTCAACCAGCATGTACAGCACCAAGAAAATCAGCTACAACACAATTTCCAACGACCTCAGCAAACCCAAAGCTGCTATCACCCTCACCGCCATTTTCGGTGCTACCAACTCCATCCGTTCTGCCAGTATTCAAAGTTCAGGTATTAGCGGGTACTGAAATCTAGCTTTTAACTACTTTTCAGAACATGCGAATACATGCAGTGGTTGATATCTATAGGCAGTCGGCTTATGTGTCGCTTAGATGGATGATGAATGATCGATTGTATAGCAGCATCAGTTGTAATCTAGCAATTTTTAATTATTAGTCAAAGAGTTGAATTTAACGCGAAGACAACAGAAATAGGGGGGCGTTAAAAACAACTAAATACAAATTTAAGCATAATTGCAACATAAAGCAAGAGTAAATTTTGAAAACTAAAATCAATATTTTTTATATATACTTTTATTTTTAAAATTATGAATCGAGAAATTTGTTTAAAGATATGCAAATACAATAACCAAAACCGACTGCGGCATTTGAGAGCGATAATAATATGGGTTATTAATATTTCAAGGATAATTTACTGAAAATCCGCTGCCAAGGTCACGTTACTGTCTTGCCTTTAGAAACTTGGAGTGGCGTAACAAAGTACTTTTAAATGCCGATTAAAGGAATTGGAAATACAATAGCGTGCTGAGTGCGGAATATTGGGTTCATTTGAAGCAACAAAATTAAAGGTGGACAAAAGCAAACTAAATTAATTCAAATTACTAAATAGGATAATGATAAAAACACTATACGACTTACATACATACATATGTGAAGGCAACTTTCCAATGCGGCTTACAATTGACAGTTCTGTTCTTGTTCTTTGTCGTTATTTTGTATGTATGTTTATTTTACTATGTTTAGGAATGCAATTCAAATAAAACTAGTTATAAACTGCGAAAAATGCGAAATTCTATAAATGCCTTCTTTTAAAATTGGAGAAGAGGAGTTAATTAGAGTGAACGAATTTTTGCCTTCTAATAACATAATCAAATGCATTATACAAGCAAAAATTCAAAGACACGACACACATATTCACGCAAATACCATTTACAACAACGTACATACATAGGTACGAGCATAAAGATATGAATAAAGTATAAAATAATTACAACATTACATGCAAACACTATAACTATTATAATAAAGAAGAAAAATTATTTATATTATAATGCCTCAAATTTGAATGAAAAATTAAACGAAAACTATAAATAAACAAAGCGGTTAGCAGAAAACCATACAGCGTTTTTTTTACTGTGGAATAGTGGAAGTGAATACAATGAGACATTCCCATAAGAAGACGAGTCAAAGTTGATAAGGTGAGAAGCGACCCATCCTAGTATTGAAAGCTTTACAGTTACATTCGTATAGCTTATTTATTTTGTGATTGTACAAAATACGACGGCAAACCCTGATATGTGATTCATAGTATTTGATAAATATTGCTTAAACAGTCATACAGAAAGAAACTGATGTTAATTATTTTGAAAAAATTAACAATCATAGACCGATTGAAGTTCGAGTGGGTTCAGTTCACCTAAGGAATATTATATATATTTTATAGGCGCCTACAGCCTATTTTGATGTTTGGCCGAGCTACTCCTTTTATTTGTGGCGTGCGTTTTGATGTTGTTGTCACAAAGTTTCCACGATAGTCGGTTCTACGTTACCGAAACGACCCGCATTTATATTCGGTCAAGGGCTGTCACTCCAGCAGCATACCCCGTATGTAAGTATGGGGAATGCTTATGCTGCTACAACATTAACAACATGTTGTTGTCACAAATGGAGGGACCTACAGTTTCAAGCCGACTCCAAACGGCAGATATTTTTTATGAGGTGCTTTATGGCAGAAATACATTCGGAGGTTTGCCATTACCTGATGTGAGGCCACCGCTATAAGAAAAAAGTGTTTCTTCATTTTGAGGAATATTATGTATACCATATGTCAGGCTATATGTACTGAAAGTTTGTATGTATTTATATTCAAAATTCCTTATAACATATTAAGAAATAAGCAGAAAAATCCTTAGCAATTAATCTTTGCGCAACTGCACCTCCTCTTCGATAATCCCATTTTTGGTGATGACTTTTAAAATGACTGAATCACCAGTATAAATATCGCGTTCCGCTGCAGAAATGAAAGCATCTTTAGCTACTTCCTTGGCTTTCTCCAAAGACACTTTGGGTTTATTCTTCACATCCTTATCCTTGCCTCCAATCTGGTTATCCAACACTGGCTGAAGTAGAGTACCTGCAGAGCCTCCTGCACGATATGTGGTGCGTTCACAATGTCCAATAGGATCATATGAATAAACGACACCCTTTCCTTCGGTATCTAGACCAGCCAACACATTCGAAATATAGTATGGGAAAAAGCGCCTGTTGTACATGAGGATAGATAACATCTGCGCGATAGCTTCCGTTGACATTGTTTTCAAATTTAGATGCTCATACATTTGCATGCGAGCATTTACCAAACTCGTCAGCGCCAAGGTGTCGCACCAACAGCCCGTTGAACCGAGCACAGTTTTCTCGGATAATTGAAACAATTTATTTTGCTTTCGTGTGTGGATGGTGTAGCCACTGCTCAAACGTGTATCTGCAGCAATCACAACATAATCCTCACCGGCAATAGCCACGATAGATCTGCAATGGACAATACTCAACAATTTGAATTGTGGAAATGTTCACGTACATACCCTCCATTTGATTCGTATGGCGAAAAATCTTGATGTTGCGCACCGGGCACTTGATATTCAGGGAACGATTGAATTTTATGCATGATTGTTCACAATTTAACAATATTTCTTGTTAAACAAAGTTCTCCAGATTGGTTAAGTGATTTGCAGAAATTCTTCCTTGCTTCGTCTATGGAATGACGTTTATCGTTTTTGTTTGACAGCTACGCTGCAGTGCTGCCACTATTTCGTGCAGTGCAGCCACTTCTGGCTATGCTACGTTTACAGGGAAGTTAAACCACACAAAATGATTGCACAAACTGTGGCGTTTGCAAATTAATATGATGGAAATTAATACACAATAAAAATACACAAAAATTATTATGAAGTAAACGTTCCTCGTGACCACGTTTTTAAATGATTTGCTATAATATCTTTTTTCCTGGTTATGAGCCATTATTGGATTCAAAAACTCTAGTGTCCTGAGGAAAATGCCATTAAGTGGAAAATTTTCAATATTTATTCGAATATAGTATGCGTGAAATTAAATTATTTAAGTATATTCGCTTTCGAAATATTTCCTAAAAAGCGGCAAATACTGTTTGAAATGTCAAAAAGCTATGAAAAAACTTGAGTTTTGAAGATAATTGAATACGTACAAACAATTATTTATGAGAAATTGTGGTTGCTAAATGTAGTTATTAATTTAATAATTTCATCTTATGGATTTGTTGCATTGTGGTCCGACGGAGAAGACACTAACGAAAGCATACAGCGCCGAATATTAAGATACTAATGCGAAATAGTAAAATTTTGGCGTTATAGTTCGGAG
>JAYXIM010017582.1:0-11997 GCA_037575425.1 Anastrepha fraterculus
AGTTGCGGATGCACTGACATGACTAAATCGACTCCTCTCATCAATCTGAGCATTTTGGTACACAAATGCCATAATATTTATCCCGACAAGTTCACGCTGTTACGTACAACCGTTATGTGAAAAAAATCATAACAAATAAATTATAAATAGGGCACAAGTGCGCGGGTATAACGCATGATTTATACAATATATTCCGTGGGGTAGGTTTTTCAAAGCTAAACTAAGGCGTATGCTACAAAAAAAGGATATATGGCATGGTTAATCATACTCAATTTTGTTCCGCTACTCCGACTACTGTGCAAAAAAAGCCTCGATAAAATCGTGAGTTGAGTTTTGTGCACAGTTCATGTATGTACATATGTATGTAGGTTCGACCGTGAAGAGTTTTGTATTGCACGAATTACCATGTTCCCCATTCTGTTCTCCAACAAGCGACAGTTTAATGCATGCACAAATACTATAGGTATGTATTCATGTGTGTGTTGAGCCAATGGCGTGTGTTCCGCTTGTCGGATATACACTCGTAAACACATACATACATACATATTTGTGCTTTGATATTGTGAGGAGAAGACAGCAATGCGAAAAGGAAATACCAAAGTTAACGGAAGCCAGAATAGAGCGTAAAATTGAATAAAACCTCGTAAATGACAGTCGTCTTTTCATAGCAGATTGAAGTGGGAAATGCGAACATGGCGAGTTTGTAATATTAAAGAAGCGATGTGCGACATTTGAAAGTTTTTCAATTTACGCAGTTAGTTGCGGTGGCCTGCTAAATATCTCGCATGGGAGCACTAAGACGCTGATAGTGGGAAATAATATAATATAATATAATATAATGAAATAAGTTAAATGGCAAATTACTTGTGGTGCATACTAAATGTGAGATAATTAAAATCTTAAAGGAGTTTCGGGATGGAAGTATAGACTCGAATTTATCCATTAAATCACGCACAGCCTTTCTGGTGGTGGTGTGACTATTAAGACGGATTTAAACGACTTCACTGAATACTAATTTTCGTTTTTTAGATTCTATTCCTATTCTTTTCGGATGCGCTTCTGTAGGGCTTCAGCTTCATCATGTAGGGCTGAAAAGGATAACCACAATTCCGATAGGATAGCAATTTATTTTATAATTAACTATTTGCGAAACTTACCAAACAGATAAGAGTGAAATCAGTTCTTAGTTCTCGTTTCCAATGGGTCAATATTCTCCAAATAAATGAGCCATAATTAATGAAAAGGCCAATTACACGAACACGCAAACGACGTTATTATTTTTAAATGATTGTGCGAGTTATTAGTCCATAAAATTTAAAAGACCAAAAAATTGAGCTTGTTTTATTTTGTGTTCTGTTTTTAGTTTGAAAGGCGTTACAGCATTTTTGAATGATTTACAGTTCTTGAATTTTTATAAGTTTTCAATTTTTTGCATGGTTCAACATACTTAGGTGCCGTACAGGGTTTGATTGAAAAGTAATGAGCTTTCCCGCGCGCAGCGTCTGCCAAGCGATCAACCGAATCGGCTGGTGGGGGAAAATTAACGTTAGATCTTCCCTTTCCACCAGAAACCGGTTCTCAGTTCGCTGGCAACAGCGGTGCAGTTAACATCCGCGCGTGAAAGCTGTTTTAAAAGTGTGTTAGGATTTTGCAGTAGCGAAAATGCAGCGATCGTTGGAGCAACGTTACTCGATCAAATTTTGCCGAATTGAACACGATTCCGGCGGATGAGTTTAAAAAATGTTTCCTGTAGTGGAAGGACCTCTACCAACGGTGTATTGACGCTCAAGGGTCCTATTTTGAAGAATATTTGTTGTATAAGCCAAAAGGTTTAATAAAACTGTTTAAAAAAAATAAGGCTCATTACTTTTCAATCAAACCCTGTATATAAGTATATATAAATTGAGGTTTGCCAATGCCTTTCAGCGGAACATATCCACAGAAAACAAGAGATAAATCCAAAAAAAAATAAATGAAATTTTTGTTATTTTGAAGCCAGTAAACTTTATAACGCTCAACGCGTGAGCGAAAGATGGGTTTGCAAGTTCTTCACTTTCAACCAACTTTATCCTTTGAGCTCCATATCAGTTGGCGTAGTTTTTACCGACGAGATTTGAGTCGTTAAAAGTTTTATACCGCATACATTTCGTTTGCTATTGCTTACATAGATAAACAGCCGAGCCTGTGATGTACTTAAACAAAAAAAAAAAAAAAGAAATAAATAAATAATTGGCACGTACATTTAGGTATTTGGTCGAGCGCTCCTCTTATTGTGGCGCGCGTCATGATGCTTTTCGACAAATGAAGGCGCCTAAAGTTTTAAATGAGAAACGGGTTTGTATGAGGAGCTCTTTTTCATGGCAGAAATACACTCGGATGTTTGCAATTGCCTGTCGTGGGGCATCCTTATTAGAAAAAAATGTTTCAATAATTTTGCTTTTTCATGCTGTTTTACGCACTCCCGAATGGTAGTCACGCACCAACCCATTCGTCTATAGCGGCTGCCTGTGTTGTGCTTAGTACGCAGTTTTTCCAAAATACTCTTAAGTTTATGTATTTCAATATTTGCAATGTTAGGGGATATTTGATTTCCCCATTAAATAATGTTGTATATGCCATTCTGATAATGCGCATGTATTTGAGACTAATAAAATACTTGTGAATGTGTTGGAATTTTTATCGAAAGTGCTCAGAACTGTCTTGTAGGGTACGTATTTGTTATTAGGCCCCTTCTATTCGCCATTTCCCCGCTCGCAATCTCTATGCTCGATTAACTTGACGAAATATGCATGCGAAAGCAACAACAAAGTTATCGAGTAAGATTCGCCGCTAGCGAG
Organism: Anastrepha fraterculus; assembly: GCA_037575425.1. Classification (NCBI taxonomy): domain Eukaryota; kingdom Metazoa; phylum Arthropoda; class Insecta; order Diptera; family Tephritidae; genus Anastrepha; species Anastrepha fraterculus. The sequence goes on from JAYXIM010017582.1 coordinate 2,838, forward strand.
TATGACTATAGCTCATTAGACCGCACTGCCTTACCAGCACATTTAATTTAAGGCACCTCTCTTCCCGCGTTCCCGACATATATATATATGCTCATTTGTACCAGTTGCTTCATCTATTTTCAAGTTTTGGCCCATTGCTACGTTCTTCACTTTCCGAAGAACTATCGATGGCTTTTTCAAAACTATCTCCCATATCTCTCTTAGCCATTGCGCTCTTATTATGTAGGTATCAAATATGCGATTGAAAAATATTTTTTTTAATGGCTACAAATATTTTTATTCTTTTTCATATTTTCATGATATTTTTTACATACCTGAGCATTTGATGATTTTGCTCTTTTATTGTTATTAAATGTTTTCTCTCTTTCTCTATATTTTTTGGTACGCTCATCGGCCGATAAGGCATTCCAGATGTTCCAGTATGGGTTGCCCTGCTAAATATTCTTATAATACTGCGATAGAATTTTCGCAAATTTTTGACACGTATAAGTATCCAAACTGTAAAAGTCGAAATAAAAATAATGTAAGATCTACACATCTGCCAATTGTGAGTATGTTCAACAAGACATCCACTGTTTTAACGCGCCTTTTCCGCACATCGCGTTTTAACAACAACAAATTCTACAATTTCAATAATTCCGACTTCAAACTTGCAAAGAGGAGTAAACACAAATTCTTAACTTTAACTTTAAACCTAAGCGCAAAGGTTTCAAGAGCCGATGTTGCATGTGAACCACATCTAAACGTCAAGTTTTTTTCTGCATTTCATTTGACACTTTTTAATTTCAGACTAACTCAATTTGAACCATGGAAATCGAGCAACGCGTTAAAGTTATTCAGACTTATTATGAAAAAATGGCAACAGTGAATGACCAATTTTCGAAGAAAATCATCTTCAGTGATGAGGCACATTTTCACCTCAGTGGATTCGTCAATAAGCAGAATTGCCGCATTTGGGCGAATGATAATCTAAGAGTGATTGCCGAAAAACCAATGCACCCACAAAGAGTGACTGTTTGGTGCGGTTTATGGGCCGGCGGCATCATTGGGCCATATTTTCTCAAAAATGAGGCCGGTCAGGCAGTTACTGTGAATAGTGTTCGCTATCGTGAGATGATAACGAACTTTTTATGGCCCGAATTCGAAGATATGGATGTGGACGATATGTGATTTCAACAGGACGTTGCCGTTTGTCATACAGCTAACGAAACAATGGCTCTTTTGCGCGAAACATTTGATGGCCGAATAATCTTACGTCGGGGCGATGTCAATTGGCCGCCAAGATCATGCGATTTGACACCGTTGGATTTCTTTCTTTGGGGTTATTTGAAAGAAAAGGTGTACGTCGATAAGCCAGCAACAATTTAAGAGCTAAAGGATGAGATAATTCAGCACATTAACTGCATAGAACCTCAATTATGCCTCAGCATCATCGAAAATTTGGACCATCGGATGGAGGTGTGCCGCCGAGGCTGCGGCGGCTATTTGGGCAATATTTTATTGCAGACGTAGTTGAGCCATACCAATATTATCATAATAAAAAGAAATGGCAATAATTTCCTGAAAAAATTGTATTTTATTCAAAATCAACACCGGCCCTTGAAATCTTAACGACACTATATATTCCTTCGCTGCATTTTTTTCACCAATACTCCTTTTGAAATTTACCCCTTGATGAAATTTTTTCATGGAAAATAGATTTTTCAATAGCTACAAATCTCTAGCCAAAAAACTTGAAAAAGTCAACAGTTTTAACTTAAATGAAATTGGGTACTTATACGTAATGTGGCTCAAAATTAATCACTCTATCGGAAGACTTATAATTTTTGCAAATGGCGTCGTATGTCAAGCATGTTTGACGCTTGTGAACTAGAAAGCTGCAGTATACAAACGGATAAGTAATGGAGCGCCTAAAGGTCAAAATAAAAATTACCATCACTCAAAATATTTTTTTGGTATTTAGTAAAAAAGTTATTCAAAAACAAAATTATGGTGATTAATATTGCGCCACCTTGTATATGATATCGTCAGGTGCATTTTCTTTTCGTTCAAAATATGCCGGAATATTTTCTTATTCAGCCTTATCATTAGTTGCCCGAAAGGAAAATATGCATATATTGCGATCTTCTTCCGGAATAAGTTTCCCTTAGTTTTATTCGCACATAAGAATTTCAACTCTGTTAGCTACATGGAAAGTTGAAAATTATTAAGTATAGTAGATTAATAGACAATTTTATTAAAACTTAAAATGCCATCTATGGCAATGTGAATTTTGCTTGAGAAAGGAGAAAATGTAGATTACTAATATTCCATTTCAGCCCCTCCTTCAATTTATGAGTAACCTTACCAATTGCTGAGAGCTAAATCGCTTCATTTCGAATAACTTCTTTTAAAACTGTATAGTCAGTTAATGGGCCAATAAACCGAAAAAAAGGTTTTTATTTTCTTAACCAAAAACTGTCCACCAAAACATTTTCTTGTATTAGATATATGCACATAATAATCACTAAGCACTTGGCAATCATGTTGCGGTGCTTTCAGATCGCATTATTGCCTATTCCTTAGTAATCACTAAATGGTGGCATGAGCTCCAACAGTGCACACAGTAAATATATTTCGGAGAGAGATTTTAATAGAATGTTTTCTATCGTTTTTCGCTAGCCGCTCCACCTTTCAGTTGAACGCACTCCCTGGGCCCATGCATTGATGTAGTTCTTTATATTTAAAACTGAATGTGACACATAACAATTGCCAAACGACAAAGACCAAAAAAGTGCTACATTCTCAATAGGCGGTCCAAATTGACAATTCGACAATGTAATAAAATTCAAATAAAAGCTCCTCTTAACTCAAAGCATTTTCTTTTTCAACTGTGTGCACTTCCAATAATCAATACTGCCTGAATGTTACATGTACCACATTTTCGACAAGTATGTATATACATATGCACGTATGCACATCTAATATTATTTCTGTGTTCTCGACAGAAGAACCTCTCGGGAATAATATTACGCGCCCACCATCACAAACTCTTGAATTTTTCGCCAAAAATCAAGCCAAAAAACCACATAAAAAGGGATAAAAAAATGAACAAAATGCGTTTAGCTTTGCTACTACGATTACTCATCCTTACGAAATAAATTACTCCTCTCAATACTCCCCTTCACAACAGGACATGTACAATCAGTGAATGCAAATAAATAAATAAAATGTCGAACACACTTGAACGGGTTTGACAATGCCCTTTTTGTGATAGTGACTACTCTCATTTTTTCCCCGACTGATTCCACACTTTCTAGGCGATGAAGCAATATATAAGGTATAAGTACATTTACATACATACATTCTGTCAAAAAAGTATCGGGAATTGTTAAAAATAAAACGCAAAATGAATTCTTTAATCATCAAAATGTGTTTTGTCGCCTTCAAAATACTAGGCTCCATTCAAAGCAATAGTCCAGTCATCGAAGCACCTTTTAAGCGTGTTTGAAGTGATCTTCTTCAGCTCTTTCAGCGAATTTTCCTTAATGGCTTCTGTCGACTCAAAGCGGCGTCCGCGGAGTGGTAATTTAAGTTTTGAGAAAAGGAAAAAGTCACAGGTGGCTAAATCCGGTGAATGCGGTGGTTGTTCGATGATATTTGTTGAGTTTTTGGTCAAAAAGTGTTCTTAATATGAGCCTTACGTTATCATGGTGCAAGATCCATGAGTTTTCTTTCCACAAATTGGACCGTTTCCCACGCACATTCTCTCTCAAAAATAATATTCGATTTCTTTATTTACCGTAAAACCATTTGGAATGCATTCCGAGTGCACAACACAATGATAAATAAAGAAAACGAATAGAATCCCTGAGCACTTTCGACAAAAATTCCAACACATTTACAAGTATTTTATTAGTCTCTAATACATGCGCATTATCAGAATGGTATATACAACATTTTCTAATGGGGAAATCAAATACTTTAATGGAGAAATCAGATATTATTTTCCCCGGTTCGGTGTGAACTCTATCTCTCTTTTACCAATAGCAATTTTATATAAGTGAAAAATATATCTACTGTACTTTAAATGCCAAGGTAACTCATTTGAATGCTTATAATGTGGCTGCTCTGAAAAAAGTTCTAGTGTGAAATTTGGCTGTGTTTGTTGTATGGTTGCCATATAGAATAGATGCTTTGCTAAAATTTGAAAATTCGTCAGTTCGAATCTCCGTGGTATGTAAAAGTTTTCTAATGAAAACAAAAAAATATAAATTTTTTAATTTCTAAATAAAACATTTTATGATAACGAAGATGAGGAGTTTTTCTCATCAGTCTGATTACTTTTTAAGAAAATGGGGAGTTTCTGCTGATTACTTTTTGATAAAGAAAGTGAGTAGTTTGGCCCATCAGTGCTGATTACTTTTTGATAACAAAAATAAGAAGTATGATTATTAGTGCTGAGAAGTTTGTGATGACGACAATGAGGAGTTTAGTTGTTAGCAGTTATTACATTGTAAGATTAGGAATGATTAGTTGCCTTGCCTTTAGAGCATAGTAGATATATTTTTCACTTTTCAGTTATAAGAAATTGCTATTGGTAAAAGAGAGATCGAATATCACACCGACAAGGGGAAACTATCGGAACTTTCCCGTGGCTAGAACGAAAATGTGTAGTTGGATGAGGATTGTGATGATGATAATATGAGTGTTTATATGATAATCAGCTGTCTTGTAGGGCTGACTTTGACGTGGTTTCGGCACGTTGGGCTTCGGCTAATGTGGACAGCGCCATTCGGCGGCCTGTTGACTAGTTTGCATGTCAAACTTATATACCCACATCTCATCACCAGGTATGATGCGCTGGATAAACGTTGTGACCGAATTCACTTACTCAAGCAAGTCTTCAACCACCTTCTTCCGACGAATTTTTTGAATGAAATTCAACTCTCTTGGAACGAGTCGACCAGCCCCACGTCTCATGCCCAATTGATGGTGTAAAATGTTGTGAACTGATTCGTGAGACACGCTAAGGTCACGAGCTACACTCCTCAAGCTTAAATGATGGTTTTCCAGCACCATTTCCTTGACTTTGTCGACGTTTTTATCCGTTAAAGTCGTTGATGGGCGATCAGATCGGGGAAAAGCTTCCCCGACTTATCGGCCCTCTGCAAAAGTCTTATACTACTCGTAGACCCAGTGGCTTAATAAAGCACACTCGCCATAGGCTTTCTGCAACATTTTCAATGATTGGGCACACGAAATACTGTTGAAAACACAAAATTTAAAACAAATTCTTTGTTCGATATTTTTATCCATAGTGAAAATCGCATAGCATACCTTCGGTTGACTGATATAATTAAATGCCACAAACAAGCTAATTGACACATCACACTCCAACTCTGCGACACTGTAGAGAACAGTTGAACCAACATTCCGGAAAAAAATTTTTGACATATTTGTAAGTCTAACGCGCACTTTTTAAATGAACAGTTCCCGATATTTTTCTGACAGAATGTATAATACATACATTTGTAAAAGCAAACTATCCATGTAGGGATATTAACTAGTACCGAATTGGTGCGCTTCTAGTGAGCCATTCTCTTCTTATTCTTTTTTTATTATATAAGTAAATATACTCGTAATAATATGAGCGTCGATTAAGTGGCAGTATTGCGCCTAGGTACTTGCAATTGACTTTCTCAGTTAGTTCGGAAGTACAAGTTTGCTGGAAAGTAAAAAAGCAAATCTAAAATAATATGAAATTTTATTGTAAATGAAATATTTTATTTATTTACTCCGTGAATTTCAATACAATTATGTCAATGGAACCTCAATAACTTTAAGCCATCCCTGTAGTGACATTCCTAAAAATTCCTGTTCCACATCTTTTTATTGAATTGCTAATGACAAAAGTAGTTGATAATGCAGGATCATATTCATTCAACTCGTTTACATTTATTCGGGTGAATTTCGGTAGCTGATAAATCTTCCATAACAAAGAATTTTATCGTTGCACACTTTTTCTTAATATTCGTTGTAAAAAATACACTGAAATATCAGCTTCGGATAGCCTGTACTGAACTGACAAATCGCTACAAATTTTGTGTATGTTCAAACGAGAAAGGAACACGAAACAAGCCTATTCAGGTACATAACTACATAAGTAAGTGCATAAAAAAGAATAAATAAAACACGTTCAGTGTGCTAAAAAAATTTATGATAAAAACAAATTAAATTCAACTCATAACGTAAGCAATAAATACATTTTGTAGCATGAAAAAACCACATATAATTTGATTTTGATTAGACTCTTGTTTTCAACGAAACTCTTTCGAGCTGGGAACTGAGTTTTTATAACATAAGGAAGTGCTGCCGTTCCTGTGACATCGCACTTTTTAAATATGTTTTGAGTTTAGGCACTCAGCAGGCACAGGCCCGTGGAGGCAGACTTGCAGGATGGTTATGAAAAATGTGAAAGGACCAAAGATTCCCCAACCAACCTGCCCATTAGACGAGGCAGATCCACAGTCGACGCCATCCCGCTGGTAATAAGCAAATGAGGCCATGAAAGTGCCAGGTGGGACTTATTGCGGGAAATCGGTCGATGATTCTTTCGTCGTTGAAAGGTTTTGGAGACGCCTCGTGCTCTCGCCTCGTACTCGGAGTCATACGGAGTTTTTTTGACGTAGTGTGACATGGGGGCTACCCCAAGGCTCTGCTCTTGGTTCTGCGCTATGGAGCGCGATGCATAATGGCTTCCTAAGATTGGAGCTTCCTGTGCATGCAAGATATGCAGACGACATTGCCCTTGTGGTAACAGGGAGAGAGCGCAGAGAGAAGGGAGAGAGAACGTAGAACTCACTTCCAACGATGAGATAGCAAGGATCCAGCGCTGGCTTTATAATGCAAAACTTCCACTTTAAGCCCTACTTAGCAGACAAAGAAGAAGGGAGAGCTTAACCATCAATGTCGGGGGCTCAGACATTTAGTAATAACCGTGATCATGGTCGCACCAATATGGTTCCAAGCTCGAGATATACACCTGCGCGATGCCAGACCTATCTAGGACAGTATCCGAAAACGCAATCTGTTGATTTTTATTGACTGTTGACTTTTACCTAACACAGTTGCTGAGTGGACATGGATGCTTTCAACATTATCTGCATAGATTTGGTTCGGTAGCTTCACCATATTGCCACGCACTGCTCTGAAGAGCTCGATGGTGCGAAGCATGTCCGATTTCTACTCGGTTCGCAAGAAAGCGCGAATAGTTTACCCTGGCATATGATATACAACCGAGTGTGACTGACCTAATAAACATCATGTGAAGGTCAAAACACTGCTGGGATGCGGTGTGTAAGTTTGCTAAGCTGGTAATACGGTCGCTGAGTGAGCTCGATGAAGAAAGCGAACGGTTCAGCAACAGCAGGTAGAGGCTGATGACTTCAGCGCCTGATCCTGTATTCAATTAGAAGCAGAGTTCCAGTGGAGGTCGAATAGAGTCGAACTGACGACAATCACAAACGACTGAGTTTATCACTCACAACTAAATCATACATTGACAAGACGGTATTGGTCATGACATTACATTATTTTCTATGTTCTTTTTGATCATACCTATCGTGGAAGCAATTGGAAACTATTTTCCACGTATTACCTTCATACGTCCCAGGCAGAGGGCCTGCACGCAGGTTCCCATTGTGGTCAACAGATCACCATAGGCTCCACCTAAATGTAATGCAAATATGCAGTCCCGGGTGGAAATCAGCCGAAGAGGGGAGGTTTGTTTTAGTGGGAGCATACCTTACATATCATTGGAGTCACAGTACCACTCTTGGTTTGCGTGGTAGATTTAGCAACAGAACCCATTAAAGGTAAGAGATGGCGCGGCGGGAAAAAATAATATTGCGCTGTGGTAACTCTGGACGTTAAAAATGCTTTTAACACAGCTAGCTGGCAGCGTATACTTGAAACCCTTGCAAAAACAGGGTCGCCTAGTTATATGAACAAAATAATTGAGAGCTATTTCAGGGACCGTAAACTGAGGTGTAGAAGGGACAAACACATTGAGGAGTATATCGTATCAGGAGGGGTTCCCCGAGGATCAGTTCTGGGCCCACTGCTATGGAACCTAATGTATGACGGGGTTCTACGACTGTATATGTCCCTTAGAACTAAAGTCATTGGATTCACGGATGACATCGCGGTGGTAATGGTAGCATAACATATCCACGGGGTTGTAACCATTAGTTCAAAACCCGCTATAAAATACCTACGCACCTGGAATATGCTGTGAAGAAAGCATCGAGTGTCCAGTCCTGCCTGTCGCGAATCATGCCAAACAATGGCGGACCTAGCCACAGTAAAAGGATGGTATATAGCAGGGTAGTCAGCTCAGTTCTTTTGTATGCCGCACCGATCTGGGCTGATGCACTGAACTTATGTAAGTAAGCTTCACGAAAAAACTGATAGCCGTCTATCGGCTAAGCGCTTTGCGAACTATCTGCGGCTTCCGTACGATTTCGGACGATGCTTCCATCGTTATAGCAGGGCTAGTCCCCGTAGACATTTTGGCGAAAGAAATGCAGAGAGTGTATATAAGGCTATCTGAGCACGACGGTGGAGCAAGTCGTAAAACTATTGCAGAAGAAGAAAGGCGATGTTCGATCGCCCACTGGCAAGACCGGTGGAATAGATCACCGAAAGGTCGATGGACGCATGGGCTAATACCCATTCTTACGACGTGGTTAGAAAGGAACCATGGGGAAACAAACTTCCACCTAACCCAAATTCTTTCAGGGCACGGAGTATTTCGAAAATACCTCCATAGATTCGGCCATGACAGTTCCAAAACTGCCCGATCTGCACGGATAGGGAAGAAGACGCTGATCATGTCTGATTCCAATGCCCACGCTATGGTCCCGAAACTTGTGGTATATTAAACGGAGAAAATATTATAGATTTTATGCTAAAATCGAGCGATAACTGGACGCGAATCTGCGCACATGCAAAATACATATATCCACAATGATTTAAGACGCGCGGAGGTTCGCAGACGAAATAATTAGCAGCTTATGAGCTAACTAGCCCCGTGATGTACCTGTAATTCCTTCTTGCACAGTTCCGCGGCGAGAGTGGTAGATAGTGGAGAGGTGTTTAGTGCGTAGCTACACCTACG
>JAYXIM010017583.1:0-12531 GCA_037575425.1 Anastrepha fraterculus
TTGGATGAAATGTAGTTGGAGTCTAAGGCCTTAATAGCTGCTTGACTGTCTGAGAAGATAGCTACTCTTGCACCAACTACCTTGTAGAGTTCTAGGGATTTGCATGCTTCTCTGATCGCTAAAAGTTCTGCCTGGAACACGGTGGCATAATCAGGAAGACGAATTGATTGAGATAGGTTGAGTGGCTCCGAATGGAAGCCAGCTCCCACACCACAGTTCATCTTAGAACCATCGGTATAGATTTCGATATCGTGTCTTCCAATCACCTCTCCTTTGCTCCACTCGACTCTCGGTGGGAAGCGTACCGTAAAGCCTTTCTTGAAGTTTAGGTCGGGGACTGTGTAGTCTGATCCGTTTTTGAGCAGCGGGGGTCCCTGTAGGAGGATCTTGCTGTGACCGTACGGCCTTGTTGTCCAGCTTCCTATGTCTCTGAGTCTCACCGCGCTGCAAGTAGCTATTGTTTTAATGTGTAAATCTAATGGCAATAGATGTGTTAGTACATTGAGCGCTTCAGTAGGACTGGTGCTAAGCGCTCCTGTAGTTAGGATACACGCTGTTCTTTGTATCTTGTTCAGCTTAGTTTTGTTGTATTTCCTTTCTGTTGCAGGCCACCAAACTAGTGCCGCATATGTTAGTATTGGCCTTACAATGGCTGTGTAGGACCAGTTGGATAATTTTGGTTGGAGACCCCATTTTTTTCCCAACATTCTCTTACATGTGTAAAGTGCTATGTTCGCTTTCTTTACCCTGTACTCTACGTTGGACTTCCAGCTGAGTTTGGGGTCCAGGATAACCCCTAGGTATTTGGCCTGTTTGGTTAGCGTGAGGCTGACGCCGTTTAGTTTTGGGAGATTAAAGTTTGGCACCTTGGTTTTCTTGGTGAATAGCATCAGTTCAGTTTTTCTCGGGTTTACGCTTAAACCACAGTCCGTGGCCCAATTGCTGAGTAATACCAGAGCTCCTTCCATAATCTCACTGATTGTGGTTGGAAACATTCCTGAAACTATAAGCACTATGTCGTCCGCGTACGCCACCACTTTAATTCCCTTTTGGTTAAATTTGGTGAGGATGTTGTTGGCGACTAGTAACCACAGTAGAGGGGATAAGACTCCTCCCTGAGGGGTTCCCCTGTTGACAGAGCGTTTTATCGTGCTGCTGCCTACCTCACCGATGATTATTCTAGTTTTGAGCATGTTCTCTATCCATTCGTTGAGGCTTATGTCTATGCCTAACATGTTAAGAGCCTCAATTATGGATCTTGTGGTGACATTGTTGAAGGCCCCCTCTATGTCGAGAAAAGCGACTAGTGAGTATTGCTTATATTCTATGCTCCTCTCAATCGCACTTACAACCTCGTGAAGAGCTGTCACTGTGGATTTTCTTTTGAGATATTTTGAGGGTTGACTAGAGCATAATTAAATTCAAATCGGTAAGCATGCTTTGATTCAACCATATTTTGTAGAGAAGCTGATGAGTGCACCTTTCTAGCTCCTGACCGCCATAGCATTGAATAGGTCAGCCGGCAGTCCGTCGGCTCTCGCAGCTTTGATTTTCTTTAACCGCGTAATTCGCATCTCGTCATAATCGGGTAGGGGACGACAGTACCGTCGCCAACGATTGGGGTTTCGGGATCTTCACATTCTATGCTACATACGCAGTCGTCACTGTTCTACAAGTTCGAGAAGTGTTCCCTCCATAATTTAAGAATGCCCTGGATGTCAGTTACCAGACCGCCGTCTTTGCGTTTACAGGAAAACGCCTCGATCTTGAAATCTTCAGCAACCCGACGAACTTTTTGTTAGAATGTTTGGGCATTATTCCTATTGGCCAGCATTTCAAGCTCAGCGCACTCACGTATTTCGGTGCATTCACATTCTGATAATACGTCTCTCTTCAGTTTTCAGCTCCCGGTATTAATTCCACATGGCTCGCGTTGCGCCTGATCGCAACGTGGCTCTGTAGGCAGCATCCTATATTTTCGCGTCGTACCAATTGTTATTTTTTAGCTCGCCGAAATCCGATTTCTTCTTCGGCTGCGGTACGTAAAGAACAAGAAATGTTGTGCTGTTGCTCGTGTTTGCCGTATTATTGGGTAGTACTCTCCGTGAGCAGGAGTGAGAGACGGTCTGTTGCGATTGCAGCTTTCCGATGGCGAACGTTCTTTGTGTAATTAGATGTACGTTTTTTTGTTGCACAGAGGCATGCGCGTATTTTGGATACAACAAGGTAATGATCCGAGTCGATGTTGGGTTCTCGAATCGTTCGTACATTTAAAGTACTAGAAGCGCGTGTGTCATCTATCGCAACTTCATCCCTCCTTACAAGTATGATTTCTTCTTTAAAATACCAGTATCTGAACAAGAATATTTCCATACTATTTAGTTGGTCTTTCCTTGCAGGGTGTGTACATATATGAAAGATGTTCCAAAAGGAAGGGGACTTTTTCTTTATTTTTCTGAAAAAATATTTATTTATTCGTCAATATCTATTTTCTCCCCTTCAAAGCTTTTATCCTCAGATATAATGCATTTCTGCCATGCTTTTTACAATCTTCGAAGTCCTGCTGGTAAGCACATTTTCCCATTGCCTCGAGCTCTTCCAGCGATGATGTCTTTATCTTCTTCATTGTTGCGAATCTGTGCCCTTTTAATGGTGCTTTCAGTCTGGGGAACAGGAAAAAATCACAGAAGGCTAAAACTTACGGTGGATATGGTGGCTGGCGTGTGATTGTGGAGTTGTGTGGAGAAAAACGCGAGCACATACAAACGCAGCTATATTTGTATTTACTTAAACTTGCACTTTGTTGCATACCCCAAATTTTTTGTTAAAAAATTGAAAGTTTTGAAGAAATTCTGTGAAACTTTGTACAAAGTTTGAAACTTTGCATTGTATGTTTTTGTTGTAGTATCAATTAAATTCTTATGAAATATGTAGTGGTGTGTTTGTAATTTTGCAACGATGCGGGTACGAATTAATAGTGGTTAGGGCTTATATCTACATCTATATCGATTCCTTAATGCCGTTACATATAAACGCTATGTGAACAAAATTTTGTATCTAAATTATATTGGAAACAAGTGCGATGGTACATATATTAACTCCACGGCCAAATCTTTGCAAAATGTCGCTATTATTGTGAGCGCTTCTGTATATGTGCGTATGTATGTATGAACATATACATACACACAACACTCAGGTGAATTATAAATTCAGATTTCGTATTGCTCCTTTAATTAGTTTCGTTAGTACTATAAATGTATTTTGCTGACTTTTGCACAAACAAATACATGCACAGACTTCGTAACCATATGAAGATATCATGCAGTTTAACCTACCAGTTTTGAACTATTTACCGTACCACCAGTTTGCTTTGCAGCTGAAGTAGTTCGTGATTTAGATTTTCCTAATGCTAAAAACTAGAATTTTTATAAACGGTGCTTAAATTTTAAGGGCCGATGTTGAATGTAAGCCACACCTAAACGTCAAGTTTTTTCTGCATTTCAATTGACATTTTACAACTTCAGACTAACTCAATTTGAACCATGGAAAGATACATAATCGAGCAACGCGTTAACGTTATTCCGGCTTATTATTAAAACGGGCGTTCCAATCAAAATGCATATCGCGCACTTCGCGATTTCAGTGATGAGGCACATTTTCACCTCAATGGATTCGTCAATAAGCATAATTGCCGCATTTGGGTGAATGATAATCCAAGAGTGATTCCCGAAAAATCAATGTACCCACTAAGAGTGACTGTTTGGTGCGGTTTATAGGCCGGCGGCATCATTGGACCGTATTTTTTCCAAAATGAGGCCGGTCAGGCAGTTACTGTGAATAGAGTGCGCTATCGTGAGATGATAAGGAACTTTTCATGGCTCGAATTGGAAGATATGGTTGTGGACGGTGTGTGGTTTCAACAGGACGGTGCCACTTGTCACACAGCTAACGAAACAATGGCTCTTTTGCGCGAAAAATTTGATGGCCGAATAATCTCCCGTCGCGGCGATTTCAATTGACCGCCAAGATCATGTGATTTGACCCCGTTGCTCTTCTTTCATTGGGGTTATTTGAAAGAAAAGTTGTACGTCGAAAAGCCAGCAACAATTCAAGAGCTAAAGGATGAGATAATTCGGCATATTAACGGCATAGAACCTCAATTAAGCCTCAGCGGCATCGAAAATTTGTACCATCGGATGGAGGTGTGCCACCGGGTCTGCGGCGGCTATTTGGCCGATATTTTGTTTCATACGTAATTGAGCCATACCAATATTATCATAATAAAGAGAAATGACAATAATTTCCAAATAAAATTGTATTTTATTCAAAATTATTGTAGTACCGGGCCTTGAAACTTAACCACCCTTTATTATAATTTCATATCTTAAAGGACTTAACTTGTAACAGAATTTATGGCAGGACTAATTTTTATGTATATTTATGCCAATAATTAGCGTTTACTTCCTTGGTCGAGCTCCTCGTCCTATATGCAGTGAGCGTAGTGATGTTTTTCCACAAATGGGAGGTCCTACCAAGCAGCCTGCCGAGGTGCGACCGCTATTAGAAATAACTTTCCTATCATCAGTTGGTGTTTCATACCACCCTAATGCCACCCAATTAAATTGAATCGTAATTTAATTAATTTATTACTTTGAAACATTCTTTGAATCGACTTCATCAAATAGCAAAAACTCCAGTCAAATGAATACGTGCGGCTTTGCCAACAATTTCTCATTAACAGCCAAATTTCATGATGCTTAATGGAATCAAGTATTTTGTTGTTTTCAATTTACAAATTTCATTACATGTGCCGATTTGACCACAAAAGGACGAGAGTTAAATGTGCTAAGGCTTTCACAGTTTTAATTATCGATATTATCTGACAGTGAGATGGCGAAATCCCCGCATGATTTCAAATACCTCGAAATCAACAATCAAAGTGAGATTCCCCAAAATTTGGGGAATTTTCACCAATTGTTTAGCTATGTAGGGCGTAATAAATCATTAAGCATCTGTAGTTTGACCTCAAATAGCTTTCGTGTTAGCTGCTTGGCATTGCCCTGTGATATTTCAATTGCCAGCCTCCGCATTACACTAGTTAACGAACTAGTTCATAATGGATAAAAACAAGAACAGCTGCTATTCCTCTAATTCGTCTCATTTTATCCTCATTGTTTGAAGCATTCTTATTTAGCATATTGCTTTTTTAACTGATACGATTCCAGTCACTCTCCAACTCGTACGACTTCTTCCGCCAAATATCAATTCATGAACCAGAATGTTTGCTGAGCAGTTTGACACTTCAATGTAATTAAATACATATACATACATACGCATAGTATTTATAAATTTGTTCACGAACAATTAATTACCACACACGTGTACACAATTCTTTGCAAATATGTATGTAACACGTTTTTGTTTATAATTTTATGCCAAAGAGGAGTATTTTCAATTTTTGTGCCTGCTCAAGTGACAACCAAAACGAGTACGTAATTAGAAAGCAAACATCCAGCCATGCATTTTAGATAATTATACTACATATATAAGAGCGCAATTAGCTTCACCAATAAAGCGTTTAAATTTATTGAATTTGATGTCTACGATGGCAGATAGAAAACGAATGAAATAATTTTTATGTACTCGCATACTTGCATCCATACAAAGCAGAACCGCAAATTGTTGTCCTGTGTGTATGTGTGAATTGTGACTGTGCACCATTAAGAAAATAAGGCAAACAATGCGTGCTTATAATGGTTAGATTTTTATGGACCCAAATGGTACATACTTTTATACTACTTATATATGTATGTACATACAGTGGCTCAATAAAGAACTCGGACACCCAAGTGATGTGGTTTTAAATAAAAAAATGTATTATATATTATGATAAAATGCAAATCTAATGCAAGAAACTTTCCCGTAAACGCAACCAACCAACCAGGCGATATTTTTATGCACACATTCGAAACGGCCTAAATTATCTTACGCCGCAGCTGCAAAAGTGATTAAAAATCAAAAAAGTTTGTTGTGATGTGGAATCAGCGGTAGAAGAAGTACAAAAATGTTGCTGACTTTTTCGAGCGCGGCTTGAAACGAGTGACGACAAAAAAGCAGGATAAAGTGATCGTCCAACTTTTTAAGCGGGGCCCTTCTTTGTGACTACGTCAAGCACAACCAGTTCTTGCTAAAAAGAGAAAAGATGTGAGTATCAACACCATCGAACGTCGATTGAAGAAGGCTAATATATCCAACCGTCCCACATCATCAAAACCACTGCTCCCAGAAAAACACAAAACAAGAAAATGGCGTCATACTATTGTATTGGCCTTCCCAGTCCCCAGACGCCAACCACATTGAAAATGTGTAAGGAACTATGAAAACACATCTTGCGGGAAGGCCAGTCCATTATTTAAAGCAGCTCGTGCGTCAAGCTCGCAGTATCTAGTTCTGTTTGTCAACGAGCTACGCAGAAAAGCTGGTTCAAAGCATGTAGAAGATGCCAGGCTACACTTGACAACGATGGAGGCTACATAGCTTATTGAGTAATTGCAACTCGTAGTTTTGTATATACTTTCATGTGAACAAATTTTAAATATATATCTTTTATACTTCATGAATAATCGCGGTTCCTTTTTTCTGAGACAGACTAGACAGGAACTCGGGCATTTATACAAAGTAGAGTTAGGCAAATAACATTTGAGAAAAAACAATATAATTAATATTTAGTCGGCAACCCTTTATTTTTTCTCACAGCATTCAGCCTTCTTGGCATGGATTCTACCAGCTTCTTGCATTTTAAAGGATCTATTTTCCCCCACTCTTCTTTAATATCACCTTTTAGGTCTTTCTTTGTTTTAATAACAAACTTCTTCGGTTGGTGTAGAGCAGGTGTACAAAAGCCATAGACGGACATCAGGTACCTTATGCTTAGGAACGTTGGCTTGATAGTACTGGAAATTGTCCTTAATTCCCTACTTTTCAGCCCTTTGGACCAAATTTTCTTTCATAATTGTTAGGTATTGCTTGTGGTCCATATTGCCCTTAATGAGGCACAAATTTCCAGTGCCAGCAGCGCACATACAACCTCATACTATTATCGACCCACCCCCAAGTTTAGCTGTAAGTAAGTTTTTTTCCAGCAACTCCTCATTAGGTCTTCTCCACACATATGTTTGTCCATCTCTCCTAAATATGTTAATCTTGCTTTCATCTGCAAATAAAACGTGCTTCCGGCACTCCAAATCTTTATCTCCATGACGCTTTGCCAATTTAATTCTCTTATGCCGGTTAATCTCGTTGATGAAAGGTTTTTTTCGTGCAACTCTTCCGTTATTATTTATAATTAATAGAATTTTTTTCCAGATGTCACGTCAATTTTCTTTGTCTTAGAATAAACTTTAATCTTATATGAATCAGTTAACTACTTTATGGGAATAGTTTACCAAGGCCCAAGTTGAGAGGTTTCTTTGGGCGAAATCCATTCGGATAGTCTTATGGCGAGGCAATGGTTTAATTTGGTGCGTTCTATGCTTGGATTACCTCAATGTGAATCTATGAATTACCTCAAGGTGAATTACAGGGGTATCGGTAAATCAGGTGATTTTTTTTTCTTCTTTCAGCGTGTTCATGTGGCTGTCAGCCCAGAATGAAACAATGCGAATTCATTTTTTGTTTTATACTTTGCCAATACTTGGCTTTGACAATCCAACACACAAACACACTTTAATGGACGCGCCTTGGATTACATTATATTTTCCTTTCTAATAAATGGGCAGCATTCTTTTATGCCGGTAATAGAAGACAATTTCAGGCAACTCTGTGAGACAATTTTTTAGGGCTATATATATTTTTCTTTCACATTGCCTAGTTAGTTTTCTTGTTGTTCCAGCCATTATCAAGAAATATACAAATTTATTACTTCACAGTGATTTCACCCATATTCCGACGCAATGGAATTAGCCTCACCTTGAAGGGTTATATACGTCCAGCAGCGCCAAAAATGCGCTAAAAGAAAAACTATTTTTAGAAAGGAATAACAACAGAAATAAATATAAAAAAATTGTATACATTGTTTATCAGTACTTGAACTTTATAAAAACATTTATTTTAATTTTTCTTTACAAAAATTAGTATATAAAAAATCACGTGACCCAAAGTACAATGAAAAAAAGTTGCTCCAAGGTCTGCATCATTTCTCCTTGAAATGTTGATGGATCTGTAAAAAGTTAAAAAATTCTTGTCGAGCTGGATTTTTGAATTCTGAAAAATTTTGCATTTCACGGCATTTAAAAAAAAAGTAGGCGTTTTACGCCATAAATGTCACATTTTAATTACAATATATTTATAAATTCTTTTAATGAAAATATAAAAAATCCGGCTCGACGGACTATAGAGAAAACAATTTCGAATATTACAAAAAAAAAACCGCATCAAAACAAAAAAGTGCGTGTAGCGTTGGTTGGTTGGTTAGAGTGGTGATTCATCCAAAATCCTCCTTACCAACTTGTTTAACAGTTATTTACAACAAGACTATATCCAGTCTGTGCGGTTTAGTAACCTTATTAGGTTGTTGACGTCTAAGTCAGACAGTTGCCCGACACTCTCGAACAGCGGTTTGCCCAGGGTTAACATTCTGTCCTTCCATAGTGCAGGGCATTCACAGAGGAAATGGAAGATTGTTTCCTTTTTCTCCGGTTGCTTACAACTATTACAGTATGTGTTGTGAGGGATACGCATTTTGGGGGCTTGTTCTCCGATAGACCAGAAGCCAGTTATGACTGCCGTTAGTCTACAGGCGTCCCGTCGTTTCATGTTTATCATCGTGTAGCGTAGTAGTGAAACTTTCAAGGTAGACAAAGAAAGAGGGAGAAACCCGAGAGAGTATGAGAGAGAGAGAGAGAGAGAGAGAGAGAGAGAGAGAGAGAGAGAGAGAGAGAAAGAATATATATCTAAATATATTCACAGCATTTGCAGAGAATACAAATAGACAAAATTCACAAAAAACGGCGAAGGGTCGACCGGTGTAAATATATTTCCTACAAGTTTGCACCAACAAACAAGCGCCAAAAAGTAGGCAGTGTTATTTCTCACCAGAAATTAGCAACCAGAAGGAAAAACTCAGAAAAAATAGCCTAAAGTGTATCTAAGATATGTATAAGGTATAGCTCTCTCTCTCCTTTTCCTCTACGTTATATCTTTTTTCTCTCTCGCGGAAAGAAAATGCCCAAAACGTTGCATGATCTTGAAATTTTACTCTCCATTCTCGCTCGTCCATCGACACCTAAAAAGTTTCACTTAAAAAATATAAAAAACTGTATGAGTTATCTTGCAGAGCGTGCCGGAAAAAGTAGTTTCGAGAAAGACGAGTTTAAACTTTCAAGCGCATATCGATCGATGCCAGCTGCCTCAAACGAAGGACAGCTACTTGTGCGCATCAAACTCTCGTCGGGCAGTCGTCGGGCATTTTCTACCATAACTTTGTATCTATGGGGAATTTTTACAATCGACTTCCGCAGAAATACGCCTAAGCCTATAAAGAATAATAATCTGTAAAAAAATCGATTTTCTGAAAATTCTGGACGTACGTAACGTTTTAAGCTGAAAATCAATCAAGTCTTCTTTTCCACTTTCCAAAATTTTACATTATGTTATTAAAATTCTTTTTGCTGCACTATTTTCGCTAATACTCCAGTTACATAGTAGAAAAGAGTCATCAAAATACTTACTGGCTGGCAGTAGAAGTCAATATTCCAACGGCCCTTTAACTTTGCACTTGAGCGACAAAAGCAAAAGTTTATTGTCGCCACTTAAATGTGATTTTATGAATGGAATTATGAGAAAAATGTAAACAAATTAACAATAAAAGTTGTGAGAGTTTTGTTTTGTGCCTTAGCTCGACTTTTTGTAGACTAGAAGCTCAAGGCATTACTATTAGTCATTTTTTTACGGTCTTATGTATCTGCAAAACAAAAAACTAGCAAAAACAATTGCCAACAATCCGTAAACACATTTGGGATCAATGTTGAATAAAATAAATTACGAACTGGAAACGATAAGGAAAGTTTTTAATTAATAAACGAATGTGTATTGTTGCAAATAAATTTTTTTTTTCAGAATTCTGACTCTAGACTTAGAAGCAGCGACTGCATCCGCAACTATTTCATGGATGCTTTTGTATAAACCTATGCGCTTTTTGCGCTTTTTGCGCTTTTGCATTCAAATTTTAGGCGCAGACGCATTTTATTATCAGAAGTCACTAATGTTTTACCACACCACTCAACTTAAGAAATATCAAAAAACTTGTTCCACAGCGTCATTTCCAACACTCTTAAATATTTTAGTCTGTAGGGAGCGCAGGTAGTAAAAGCGCTCACGGGCGATTAATAAGAAAAAGGTTTAATTTTTTTAACTAAAAAAAGATCATTAGGAGGTGTATTTCTAAAAACTAAAATCAAGAAATCCTTTCATGTCCATTAATGCCATCATAAATGCGCAGCGAAGGAAAGTAGTTTTCTAATAATTTCTCAAAAATTTTCCAGTTCTTGCGTAAATATCAGCAAAGCCGTTTGAGTTGCATAGCCTTTCTAAATTATGCTCTACCACCTTATCTACCTCATGTATCGGGTGTTGTGTTAAAAGCTAGACACCTTAAATGATAATACAAAACAGAAATATTATTGGAGTGAATTTTTCTTTATTATAATCTAGTATCACAGCTAATTCTATGGCATTTGTTTTTTGAACTTGATATCCGACATATATCCGCCGTGGCTACGAGTTACGTGATCCATTCGATCAGTCAAAGTTTTGACCACTTTTTCCAGTAAATCTGAATTATAAATCTAAATGAGCGCAATCAGTAACCAACGTTGGCCATTTGGCGTCAATTCTTGCACGAGCTGTATTTTATGTGCACGTTAGCCCTTCGCTTATGAGCATCTGTAGAAAAGTGCAGAAAACTCTAGACTCTTTAGCTAAGAGGGCCTCTGAGGCAAACTTCTTTAGCTCGGAGCCCGTTCTGACACTCCCTTCTGCAGCCAGAGACGCCGCGTTTAACACCGCTACTTAAACCCATAAGCGAGTTTGGCAGGCTGAGAGACGTTGCAGATGGACCAAACTGTTGTGACCTGTCATGTTCGACCGACTGTCGCAGATTCTTCTGCCATTAACTAGAAGGAAGTCTAGACAGCTGATTGAACTGATGACGGGGCACTTTCTATGGTAGGCATCTCAGACAGTGCACTCCGCCCAGCATGTGGAGAGGAAGATGAGACGACAGACCATTTTCCGTGCGCCTGCCTGGCCTTCGCTCGAATCAGGCTTGAGTTCTTTGGCACTGATGTGTTGAGATGCGACCACCTTGGCTCCTTGGCACTACCAGATCTACTCAGATTTCTTTGGGAGTCTAGTAGATTTAAAGAAAATTAAAAAGGGAACCCGAGTGCAGTACAATGAACTTAAGGTTGTCTGAGTGCTGTACTTGCTAGTGCTTATACTTGCGAAGCTTTTTACGTAAATTTTGCCACGTAATCGAAAAATAAAGACCAACAAGTTGAAAGCAACGACGAATCGACATTTTGGTGTCTGCTTCAACACTTCGTTCCATCAACTTCAAAGTAAATTTCCACAATTCGGTGCTCTGGCGTTGAACGATTCGTGATTACTTGTCAAACCTACTTCTTCTTCTTCTTGATTGGCGCGATAATCCTTGTCGAAACTTACTAAATAGAAATATCAACACAGTTTGTCATTCTTAGCTGTCAAACCGTAGTTATCGATAACGATAGTTCTCGTGTATTTAAAAAAAAATCGATACTACCAAATCATTTTCTTATGTTTTGGTGTTTTTTATTGTTTCGTAACCGGAATCCTCATCATCACAAGCTGTTTTCTCTACAAATCAAGAAAATATTCAACAACATAATCTTAATTTAAAGTCCAAATGATAGACTCTTTTATGGTGAATAACAGCAAATTAGTTTCAGTTAAGCTTCCAATTACTTTTTGTAATCGAAATGGCAATTCCTACAGTTAAATAGAAATGCGCGGCTTAAGTGGACTGGTCTTAAAATCAGTTTACCCTGTATGATGTGACTGCAATTATCAATTTGGCAGACTTGCTGAAAGCAGCTTCCTGGTAACACCTGAGGGCTCCTTAAACTGTGGCATTCACTTGCTCACATTGCAGAAATTTATTCACTTATGTAAATACTCACATACCTATTGCACGTTACATGTGAAAGTCAGCATTCAATATTCTGCAAATGAGTCGACTGCACCGTTGTCCATATTCGCAGAACTAAAACTATTGAACTAGTATTATTGGTCATATATTGTACTTACTTACATATAGGTATGCTTTTGTAAATATATTTGTATACAGTTTCCGAGAAATTAAAATTGATATGAATGCCAGGGCGTATGAGTAACATTCAATGTAGGTACATATCGTCCACGTTATGCGGAAATCGTGAAGATGCAAATTTCTCTTTTTTGACGTAAGGCGTTAACTTAATTAACCTTTGGATG
>JAYXIM010017584.1:0-22418 GCA_037575425.1 Anastrepha fraterculus
CTTCATGCAAGCGATAGAACACTTTGGAGGAGTCTTGTGAAGGAAGCTTTGATGCACCCCGCGTTGTAGTGCTGTGAAACCTTTCCCAACTGAACCAGGTGCCTGTGAACTGTTCCAAGCGATGAATTTTACCTCTAAGCTATCATATCGACTGTCAAATTTGGCTCAGCTTCCACGAGTTCGAGCAAGGCGTCGGAGTTAAAGACTTCAGAACGACCAGCATGCGGGGCATCCTGAACGTCGCAGTTACCACTTCGGAATTTTGAAAACCACTTTTGCGCAGTCATTACACTCCCGGTATCCTCTCCGTGAACAGTGTTTATTTCTGCAGCAGCAGTTGTTGCCAATGGAACGGGGCCGATGCTTTAAATAAATACTATTAAAAACGATATGCAGCGAAGCGGAGTCAACGAATGGAGAACCCAGGACCGAGAAACCTGGATATTGCGCGCGAGGCGGCCGACCCCAACTAAGAGACCATGGCGAGGACGAAAAAGAAGATGAATGCCATTATATGGAGGATTGATCCGCCTTGCGCTTACCTATGGTTGCTAACTATGGACGCTAAAATCTACTGACATTAATCAGCTAACGGTCTTCGAAAGAAAAGTTGTACGAAAAATTTGTGGACCAATAAAACTGCAAAACGGCACTTATCGAATAAAATATAATCATGAGCTAGAACTTTTAGCAAAGCACGAAACTGTGATAAGATTTATAAAATCTCGGAGGATAAGATGGCCGGGACACGTGGGTTAGAAAGCCCAAGGAGAGAACAACTCGAAAGGCTGTTGAATTGCGCTCCGTTGGAGACCGAAGAAGGGGACGCGCTAGAAAGAGACGGCTCGAAGACGTTGAAGATGAAAGATGCAAAGCTGAACGTGCAGCGGTGGAAGGAAGTAGCCTTTGATGGAGACGGGTGGCGAACGGTTGTGAATGAAGCAATGGTTCACCAAGGGCTGCGCTGCTAAGAAGAAGAAGAAGAAGAAGAAGAAAAGAAGAAGAAGAAGGAGGATTGTTACACGACGTAAGGACAGACAGACGGGAATAGCTAAATCGAGGCTTCTCATGTATTAGAAAACCCATTTTGTTTCTGTTAGATTGCTATAAACGTCCGTTGTTTGAACAAATTTATAGTAACCTGGAGCACTAGTGCTTGCTGGGAAACAGAAAACTTTTAGCAAATTCTGTCGTATTAATAGATTTTAACCCGATTAATGCAGATATATTCAAGGAAAATGATTTCTCGATGCCCTTCGGTTACTAAGGGATCCGCTCACATGTTGATCTGCTCCATGCCAGCAAATTCTGCTAAAGTACTTACAGTCCTGCGTACGTGTACTTGACCTAAAACTGATAAAAGGCATAAGCAGATACTAAGTAAACAAACCAACACAAGAGCCAAATGCAGCTTGTTTGTATTTATATAATACGACTGGCAGCGACATGTGTTTCAAGTTAAATGGAGCTTATGGAAATACTTATTCATACATGCAAAATATTTATCTAAGTTCGCATATGCTACACTACAAATACCGGAGGTCGTATTTAACCTGCAGGCATTGATTTAGCCATACTTGCATTATTCAGCAAACTAACATTTTTTCATATTACATATCTATGTATCTACATATGTCGGTATATAGGTATATGTGTGATTTTGTATTTAGCCGGAACTGGTGTTGCAAGCCTGATGTAGTTATGCCGCACACACACACACACCAACAAAGAGCATGAATTCACAATTAGAGGATACCATAGTTTCCAGAAATGTGTGCTTTCATTTCAACAGAATTTTAGGGAATATTTGAATTTACAGAAGGACGCAAAGTGTTCATTTTGAATCGTGCGGCATGCTGTTATACCGATATGAAAGCTAGGTTGAAGGTTCTGTTTTTGGATCTGAATTTAAGAGGGACAGCTTCTCCAGCACTTTCAAATTTTCCATGATTTTTTTTTTGCTTTAAAAATTCATTTGAAATCTAAAGAATTTTTTTCAATGTTTAAGCTTAATAGAAAGTCTAAACACTCCCTATAAAGTCAGTGAAGTGATGAGCGCCGAACGAAAGATGAGTAAGAACGAAAACTTTAATCGCGTTTTTCTTGAAATATGTTTTTTTGATCGCTGTCGAATATAACTCAAAAATTAATCAAGATATCAGCTTAAAACTTACAGGCGTATTCTTTAACATATTGGCCTTTGCATGTACCTAAAGTTTTATAATAAATAGCACTAAAAATATTGTTTTCATCAATTTGTTTAAAACAAAAGTGTTTTTTTCTTTTCCACTTCAAAGCGGAGTAATTTTTTTGAACGAAACATTTTTTCTGGTTGATTTCAGCTGATTACAAGACAGTATACATTCCATGGCTCAAATTAAAGGAGCCGCCATTTTTTTGTTTTGTGAAAAAAAATTCTGAATATTTGTTTAAGCATGAATATTAGTATGTAATTTATTTTAAGATAATTAATACCCTCAGTTTTTGCAAAAAATTATTGAAAAACTCGTTGTCTGGAGCAGTTGTTCCCTTAAATTTCTTATCCAATTTTGTTTTTGTATAACATTTTTACTAAATAAAAAAATGATTTCCAATGAGGGAAATCTTTGAAAAAAAAAATAAAAAATTCGTAGGGACTTGAAGTAAGAGCGGTAGAAAGGCCAAAAATTAGTCGAGTGCTGGAGAAATATGATTAAAGAAATACCTATTGGGAAAACTGTCATCGTGAAACATCGAATAGATACAGGGATTCAAAGGCAAGTCGTCAAGCTTCACGTCATGTTCCACTAGCAAATCGCAGCAAAATGGGGTAATTGAGCCATGAATAAGCACGTGCAGCTCACCGGTTGCCCTAGTTAAAAAAAAAGATGGTAGCACGCGATTTGATGTAAATTACAGAAGGCTGAATGCAGTCACGGAGGTTAGTTCCATATGTACATAAAAGTCCCCGCTAATGGGAAAAGTCTTTGATTGCAATTCACTTGGGAGTAGCCAAGCATGGTCCAAGCAGCTCATAACTTCCGGACTTCGCTAAGGTATTCTCTGGGTAGTTGCCGAACACCTGTTCAAGAGCGAGCTAATGTGCGAAGGCGAAGCAACTCGTGATAGCTGGTTGTGCCCTGAGTTTGGGACCCGCCACGTAAAATCTCCCGCTATGAAAACGAAAACAAAGCCTAAGATGGGAACTGCCTACACTACTGACAACTACTGCGAATGAAGTAAATATTACAATTTGAGAGCATGTACCTAGAATGTCCAGTGCTTTAATGGGGAAGGTCCCTGTGTCCGGCTGGTTGATGTTCTCGTAAGAGCAACGGCTGGCATCACTGCCATCCAAGATATGCGATGGATGGGCATATGAAGGAGCGAAAAATTGGTGCTGCATTTGTTGTTGGAGAGAAACTCCGTCGCCAGGTACTTACGTTCAAGTGCCGGTGGGAAAGAGTCTCGCAATAGTACGCATCAAAGCGAAAGTCTTTAACCTCTCGGTCATTTGCACCCACGCGCCGACGGAAGAAGACGGTACGAGGCTATAAGCGCCGACCCCCCACGGTATAAAAATCGTACTTGGCGACTTCAAAGCCAGGGCGGACAAGGAGAGAATTTTTGGTCCCACAATCGGAAAATGTAGCCTGCACACCAAAACATCCGGTAACGGACAGAGCCTGATCGACTTGGCCGGGACTCGAAACAGCATAAAAAGACACACCAAGCTACGTGGCTGCTTCCTGATCAAAACACTAGAATCGCGAAACCAGATCGGTCATTTTGCGGTAGATGGAAGATATACTTCTAGTGTTTAAAATGTACGCACGCTCCGAGGACACAACATCGACTCGGATCATTACCTTGATGCAGCCCAAATTCGCACACGCCTCTGTGCAGCAAAAAACGAACATGTGACTACACAAAAATGTTCGACATCGGAAAGCTGCAATCTGCAATCGCAACAGACATCTAGAAGATTCGTCACTCGACTCTCACTCCTGCTCTCAGAGAGTACGCCGAACAAGGCGGCATGCACGAGCAATGGACATACATTTTTCGTTCTTTAAGAACCGCCGTCGAAAAAGAAAAAGTAGTATCAGAAAGAAAAAGTGAGAAGCCGAAATACGTAAGTGCCAGGAACTTCGAATGCTGGCTAATAGAAAAAACGCTCGAAAATTATACCAGAAAATGTGTCGGCTTACAGAAGATTTCAAGACCGGGGCAAGAACGAAGACGAAAATCTAGTGACTGACATCCAGAGCGTGCTTGAATTATGGAGGAAACACTTAACGAAATTGTTAAATAGTGGCAGCTGCGCAATGTCACAAAGTATGTGAAGATCCCGATACTCCAATCCAAGACTGTCGTTCCGCTACCGAACCTTGGCGAGGGGAGAGTAGCGATAACGCGACTAAGGAACAATAAAGCCGCGGGAGCCAAGGACTGCCGGCTGAGCTATTCAAATATGGCGGCGAGGAGCTGGAAAGGTGCATGCATCAGCTTCTATGCAAAATATGGTCGGATGAAAACATGGCTGAATGGAAAATCTACCATCGATCAGATATTCCCAATACGCCAACTCTTGGAAAAGACCCATAAAAGAAGAATCGATACATTCATCTTTTTGTCGATTTCAAAGCTGCATTCAACGGTACGAAAAGAAGCCGCAGATTTAAGATACAAAAGAATATAGACATCATCGGCCTTAACAGCAACGCTTTTTGTTCTGCCTTCTCGAAACTGGATAAAGAAGTAAAGCGAATGGGTCCGATGGTGAACGAGGACAAAACAAAGTACCTCCAACTATTAAACAAACACTTGGCGCACTCGCATGTTGCCACCCATGCATCACTGTTGACAAATATGATTTCGAGGTTGTAAGACACTTCGTTTATTTAGGAACCAGCATTAACACCGATACCAATGTCAGCCTGGAAATCCAACTTAGTGTTTCTGGAAATTGGAAAGATCAGGTGGACAAGGCCGAAATCGCGTAAAACGTAAGATAAAACACTGAATGAAATGCTTTGGTTTGATATTTGAAATATCATCAATTGAGCTTTTAGAAATTTAACTTTTCCGCAAATTATTTTTACCTAGTCTTATCCCACCCTAAATCAGTACTTATCTTATCACAGATAAGACGTGGAGAATAGGGGGATGTGAAACGAGTGGGAACCCTATTGCCAAACGCAAAGAAATTCACCGATCTGGCCGAAACTTGATGGGTTTTCTTGCAAAAGACGCTATTATCTAAATATAACCCCGATACGCGACAGTAGCGCCATCTCTCTGTCTTTGCGCGAGCTTTTCTGAGGACCCTCGTAATAAAAGGAACACTTAAAAAGTGATTCCTGCTACTAATTTTATTTTGCTGTTAGGAAAGATAGTATTTTAGTCATATGAACTAATCCATTTTACTCCTCTGCAATAAGACTTAACTTATAATGTAACCAGGTATCTATACCACCAGAATTTATGTCGTTATATTACACACTAATGGGATGTAGATTTATTTAAAGGTCGAGCCTGCGAAATTAAAAAACAGGGCTGCGCAAGTCGCAGGCGCAAATAGTATCCGCTATATTTGGCATAGCACTGCGTGTCATTCATTGATGATGGATCACATTTCTGATTGAGTTAAGAAAGTTATTTCCGCATGATAAGGAAAATTGGTAGACAAACTTGTAGCTAATTCAGTGGAGTGAGGCTGAACAGTTTGAGATTGAGATGGGTATGGACAATTTCAGTTACACTTAAGCGAAAGTGCGAGCATGCGAGTATGTCAACATATAGGAAAAATGTTGAAAATTGTAACAACTATTTTTTCACAATTTATACTTACCTGGGCACTCTGAAAAATAATGGAAAATGATGACACAAATGATTTTCAAATTAAATTAATTTTGCGAAAAATAAAATTTTACATCAGTCTCTGTTTTTTTTTTCATTGATTCAACTGAAAACCGAAATATGCAATGGTCGTCAAGGATCTATAAATTTGTAAATAATTTTAATCACAGTATGAGAAATTTCTTTAAAATTCCGAGTAATTTAACAACAGCCTCTTGAAACATAATTCCGTGCGCGTGACGATGTCCTTTTTCATCTTCACGAATACAATGTTTCATAAGCAAGCAGAAGCAAATGACTCACCTGTACTTGTTTGAAGTTTTGGAACAGCTGTAAAGGACCAATAATTTTTTGTGAAATGTTTGACTGTCAGTTTGAAATATTCAAATATCTTAATCCAAAATCTGTGAATAGCTTTGTGGTGAGAGATTGAGCGATACCGCTTCAGTAGATTCAGAAGTTTATAGGTAATGAACTTAGTTGTTCGGGTTGGATTAATGGTTTGCCGGGTTTTTAGGTTTAAAGTCGTTTGGAAGTAACTGGCTCAAAAATTTGAGTAGACTTTGGAATATTTTTTTGAGGCCATAACCAAATCTTGATACACTGGCATTATACTAATATTGAATTCGGTTTCAACGATCCCAGAAGCGTACAGTACCCAAAGTCTGATCTCAAAGCTAAATTTTTGATTGCTTTATGTATAGTTGGGCGCCGTAACCGAATGGGTTGGTGCGCGACTATCAGTCGGAATCAAGAGAGAACGGTTCAACTCTCGGTGAAACACCAGAATGAAGAAAGAATTAAGAATTTTTCTAATAGCGGTCGCCCCTCGGCAGGCAATGGTAAACCTCCGAGTGTATTTTTGCCATGAAAAAGCTGCTCATTAAAAAACCTATCTGGCGTTCGCAGTGGGTTTGAAGCTGTAGGTCCTTGCATTTGCGGAACAACATCAAGACACACACCACAAATAGGAGAAGGAGCTCGGCCAAATACCCAAAAAGAGTGTACGCGCCAGTTATAGATATATATACAAGGTGAAGTCCAACAATGTCAGCCTAGAAATCCAACGTAGAATCTCTCTTGCCAACAAGTGCTACTTTGGACTAAGTAGACAAATGAGTACTAAAGTCCTCTCTCGACGAACAAAACTAACACTCTACGAGGCTCTCATCATGCCCGTCCTAACGTATGGCGCAGAAGCTTGGACTATGACAGCATCCGATGAAACGACGCTTGGAGTGTTCGAGAGAAAGATTCTGTGGATGATTTTAGGATTTTTGCCCGTTGGGGGTACGCTGGCTGGGTCACGTCGATTTCGTTCAGGCATTCTTGATGTTAAAGAAAATGTCGATAAAATCACAGAAATAATCGAAATTGATGCACTTGGTAGTAGTCGTAGCAACGCCCAGGAACTAAAGTGCGGCTATAAACAAATTCTAAACCATTTACGCAAACTTTTCCCCCATACTAATAGTATTATAATTTTTGATTACCACCCTAATTTACTTGCAGAACTGCCCAAACCACAGCCTTCTACTTATCAATGCACGCAAGCATGTCCTTCCGGCAATAAACATACAAATTCGTACATATTTGCTTTCAAAGTAATGCCTCGGGCAGAAATGGGCGTAGTGCATTAATCGTTGAGTGGTTGCTGTTATGAATAATTGATTGGTACTATCAAGCTCTACTGAACTTACCGACGAGTTGCATTAGATACTTGCAAAAACGCAGTCGGTATTAATCAAGTCGGTACTGAATCGGCTCCATACTTCTGTAGTTAGAGACGCGAGATAAAGACACGTGTCCGCATATAAACAAGAAAAAGGCAAAGGAATTGCTTAGCCTTTCCAGAGAGAATATGTCGTAGGTCGTGGCTTGCACAACTGATCATTGGCTATTCGGCAGGCATACCTTGGGAATAGCAGTTTTCTCCCGTGAATATTGTAAAAGTTGTATATAGAATAAGAGGAAAAGAAAGAAACAGTTGAGTTCTTCCTGTGTAATTGCCCAGCCTTAGCTAAAACTAGACTTAGAGAACCTGCTCGTTTCAATTCTCATACGGAACTACCTGGATCGTGGGTGGGACCAATCCTGCGCTTCATAAGAGCCACAAAATGGTTCCACGGAGAAGAATAAACGAAGTTCCCGTGTCGCACAGAACAATCACAACGGACCTGTATAATTCCAAGTGAGTTTGCCGTACATATCGACTACCATCATAACCTAACCTAGCTTACTGACAGCTTAATGGCTGAATACACACAGCTGGGGTTGTCAAAAACTTAACCCATTACAGCATAACGTTCGATATATCGGACATGAGTTAAATTAAATTTGTATCAAGCAAGTGTGATGTGAAGGTGGCTTAAAGGTTGTAATCGAAAGAAAACTATTTCTTCAACAATGGCAACCCTTCATTTGTCGACCCATCGCAAAGAGTTCCCGTTATTTTAAATTTTTCAGTATGGCGGATTGCAAGCAGACTTTTTCGCGTAAAGGGTAAAATATTTTTTTATATTTTTTTGGTATATTTTTAGCAAACAATTTTAGTGACAAGTGTTTATTAGTGCATAAGTGTGTTAGTAAGCAAAACATAAAAAATTCTGAAGTTTGCTTCATTATCAAACATTTACTGTAGTATTTAGTTGTGGCGTCCGATATATCGAACCTTATGCATAGCAGGCTCTAAGTGGTTTGGTTTTTTGCGTTTTCCAGATTGACTGTAGATGAAATTTTGAGCCTTTTGGAGAGCGATGATGGAAATATTAACAATGAAAATTCCAAATTTTTCTTGCACAGAATTCAGCCAACGAATACCATCAGAAGAAGCTTTTAACTGTAAGACTCCTACAGACTTTTTTAAATTGTTTTTCAATCAGGAATTGATCAAACAAATTGTGGACCAAAGTAATATTTACGCTGGGCAGAAGAATAAAGAGCTGATGGTTACTGAAGATGAAATTTATGTCATTTTGGGAGGAATGATACTTTCAGGATACGCTAAGTTACCAAATAAACGACTTTATTTTTCCAGAGACAACGATGTTCCAAAACTTCTTTCCGAAAATATAAGGTGTAACAGGTTTGAATCAACCTGTCGCTGGAAAGATAACAATGTAGTTACGGTCGCAACCAATTTCGAAAACATGACAATGACAACTGCCACGCGGTGGTCACACGTGAATAAAGCAAAAATTGCACTCCCCCAACCGTCTTTAATTTTTAACTATAATAAGTATATGGGTGGAGTAGATAAATGCGATCAGGCGATTGCAAATTTGCGTACAAGGATGCGGATAAGGAAATGGTGGTGGCCAATTTTTGCCTATTTCGTTGATGTTTCAATTGTAAATGGATGGTTACTTGCGAAAAAAGTTGGCTGTAATAAGGACACTGAGTCCTTCTTTGCATTTAGGAGGCATGTGGCTCGAACTCTGCTTGTGACACACGGAACACCCCCACATCAAGGACGAAAACCAGCTACACCATTGTCCACTACACGGTTTGATTGCCTCAACCATTGGATTGTTCCAATAAATTCCGAACGCCGTTGTGCAAATAAGTGTGGTGGGAAATCAAAATACAAATGCCAAAAATGTGAAGTAGGCCTCCATCCTAAGTGTTTCATGGAGTATCATGTAGAGCCCAATACCTAAATATATTTTATATATAATTAATTTACTTGTATTTCTTCATTTTCAGTAATATTTTAAATAAATTTTGCTAGAAGCATTCGGTTTTTTTTATTTCTCATGAGATAGCTTGAGGTGCCGGTATGCATAAAGTTCGATAAATCGGACGGCTTGTTTACAACAAACTACAGACAAATGTGTAACTTTTCTTCCACCACTCGATTTATGTGATCTCCATAACCCGAAATTTTCACAGAAATTCATTATAAGTATAAGGACAAACTTTATGCAGTAATGGGTTAATAATGCAACAAAAAATTGTATTTTTAGACTGACTGCAATTCTGAAGATCAAACAAACTTAATGGCTGCGTGAGCGGAAGGCTGCGCGACGGGAGTGTTCTTAAAAACTTGGGTTGGGAAATAAGTTCATAGTGTTTTCTTTTCATTTCGACGTCGATAATACAGGCTTCGGAATTTTATGAAGAACATCTCAAATCGCTTTTGAAGGAGAAAGGAAGTGGAAACCAGTCATGAATTGGCGGAACAAATGAAACGAACTCAATCATCTGCACACAATGGGATTTACTGAAAAATTTAGAGCCTGGGTGTCTCGCGCGCTCAACGAAAAAAAACCAAAAAAGTTGCCTTCAAATTGCTCGTCAGCATTTCGCCCGCCATCGAGCAACACGCGGTCATAAACAGCGCTTTTTGTATCGAATCGTCACGGAAGATGAGAGATGATGCTCATACATCAATATGAAGCAAAGAAAGAGGTGGGTGGCTCCAGGAGATACGCCAAAGTCGAGAGTCAAACCGGATCTTCAACCAAAGATTATCATGATATGTATTTGGTGGGATTGGAAGGGCATGGTGCACTGGGAAATGATCGAAATGGATGTCACGGTCAACAAGAAGCTCTACATTGCCCAGCTATACCGCGTGAATGAGGTTATTCGACTGTAAAGACCTGATCAACGTGGTCAAACCATACTCCTTCACGACAACGCTAGGCCTCATGTTGCACAAGTCGTCAAAGCCGCACTCCAGGAGTCCCTTTACGTTGTTATTCATTATCGACTTCTTGCAGTAATGGTCAATCAAGAAGATTGTAAACATTACTAATGAGTAACAGAGACGTT
Organism: Anastrepha fraterculus; assembly: GCA_037575425.1. NCBI lineage: Eukaryota > Metazoa > Arthropoda > Insecta > Diptera > Tephritidae > Anastrepha > Anastrepha fraterculus. The sequence continues at coordinate 10,618 of JAYXIM010017584.1, forward strand.
TGCTTGAACCTATTCTGTGGAATGATTTCTCGTTACTTTTTCTCAAGTCTTCTGAAAAAATGTGGAGCCATAGCATCTGTTTTTAGTGTTGGTTTGTTGGAAATTGAACTAGAAAGCATTTCCAAAAATAGTCTAAAATTCTATTAGTAGGAAAGCTCAGTTAAAATTAAAAATCCTGCTGCACCTATTCTGCTGTGTGAAACTGTATACAAACATACATATGTATAAGTACATGTATGCATATATGTATACAAACATATGTATTTCCTCTTTTGATTTCACTGCCTTTGAATTTCATGCAAATTGCTTGCAGCTTAATGCTACTCCTTACATTTCGTGGCAAAAATTTTAACTATCATTAAAGGTTGCTACTGAAAATCATCAACAAAGCCTGCGTTAAAATCCTCTTCGCTACTTTAGTATCTGTTGATTAATTCGGACTTTGAAATGTAGACCATTAGTTTAATGAGCAATAAACCAAGTAACTAATTGTTTGAATAGTTTTCTAATTTATTGATAGAATGGGTTTTAGTGATTTAACAGGCTATGTATACGCATGTATGTATGTATAAGTATGCATGCACAGATTTCCTTTGCAATGTTAACTAAGCAAGAATCCAACATCCAAGGAAGTAGCAAAATCCGTCACGTAAGCTTTCAAAGGTAGGCACACAAGGACAAATTCGAAGAGAAACTTGAACTAAACACCTTACGAAAATGTATTTGGCAAAGAATTATTAATGGAATTGGAAAATCTCAATAATTCATAACAATCGTTCATGTTGGTGTGCAATCTCTTGCATTACTTAATGCCAAGCAAATTTCTATCCAGCTGAATGGGATGGTTTTTAAGAGCGTGACAACTTAAGTGCACAGATACCTGTAAACGGCCATATTTTCGCTGATTTTCATTAAAATTATTTAAAATGAAGAAGTCAATATATTTTTTTCCAAAATTGGCATACAGTTTATTTATACATTAAAATAATATAAAAAAATCTTTTTTCATTTTTGTCATTTAAAATGGCGGATGTACACTCACTTCTCCCAGGAAGGTCGCAGCGAGGCTTCTCAATCGGCGGGCATTGTAGCATCGGCGTCAGAGACCTGAATACCAAAAACCAATAATTTGTTTGTTTATTTATTTCATAATTTCTATATGAATTTAAAAAAAAATGAAAAAAAAAATTGCGGAATAAAATGCTTAAAAAAAAAAAACTTTTTCGACGAATTTTTCTACTATTTTTGCTTCGAAAAAATAATTTTTTTGAAAAATTTTCAAAAACTTGTAAATTCACATAGAACGTACTATCATACAGGTATATGTAGTCTTTGTGGCGTCACGTCAAAACCCCGCAACGCCTCCCTAAACTTCTGCCAGTCTAGCCGAGAGCCCCGCTCATTTAATTTGCTGCTGCCCCAGATTGTATGCATCGCAGCAGAGAATGAGGCCCAGACTGCGCCGCTCACAGAACCTTACGAGACCGGTGGCCTTCCCAGGTGGTGGCCCTTCCAGGGCATCGTAAGGAAAATAAGCAGATGGAGGCACAAATTTTGTCTTTAAGTTTTACCTTAAAAAGGTTTTCATTTAGAAACAATCGCTCATTTGAAGACGAATCCATTTTAATTGCTATTATTTCGCATATGTCTTCCATAATGAATGCGCGCCAGCTTACCCGTCTTCGGGCACGTCTTTAACTGCCATATCAACCTTTGCTTAGTTTTCATTCAATTACTATTTCGTGTACAGCAGCAAGACAAATTCCTTATCATCAACATAAAATATAATACTTCAATTTAATTTTCATAAATTTAACATAACAGCAAAGCATTCCAGAAACTAAACTCTCGCATTCTTTTACGCAAGTGAGAGAAATAACATCAAGCTTCATGGTGGTGAAATTAAATTTAACACTTTTGAACTTTTATTCATGAAATAGAAATAATAAGCTTTGAACAAAAGTCTTTGCGCATAACACAAACATTTACATAAGCACAGATCTTCAGATATTATTCGTTGGCATGAGACTTTTGTGAGAACGTGAATGTAATTTTTAATTTGAATAACAAAAAGTTGTCTCCGCCGCGGCAGGCTGCAATGACTGGCGTCTGGTATGTCCTTGTGCCGCGTTGCGAGTTAATCACCCGCATATAAAATCTAAAACAACAAAAACATTTAGAATGGGAAATGAAGATATTTACACGATTCTGCCTTTTGCCATTTATAAAATTATATTTAAGTCACACAAATTTTCACTTGAACGTGCAGAGTGTCCAACAAAAACCACATAAATCCAATTTCCAAATTTTACATAAACAGTAGAGAAATTTCATAAACTTTACATACGGTTTTTAATTAAAATTTTCAGAAAAATTTCTGGTATCCAAGAGAGGTTTATAGCTTACTAGCGTACCCTCGCCCGCTTCGCTAGACGATAAATTCAATGATTTGCTGAAAGAGAATAAAATTAATACGAAACAAAGCAAATTCTTTGATACAATTTCATTCGAACTTTATTGTAACACTTTTTGGTAGACAACGTTTTTGGTTTTTTCATCTTTCGCGTGAATAATGACGATGGTTTGCCAACTCGTGAGCAAGCTACATACAATTGTCCATGAGAAAAAATTGGGTATTCTAAATTAATATCGCACATTTGTAGAGACTGTCCTTGCGCCTTATTAATTCTCATAGCGAAGGCAAGGCGAATAGGGAACTGCAAACGTCTGAAATCGAATGGTAAAACCGCCGGAATCAGTGGAATTCAGGGTATCAAAATGTCTTCTCTTTTGTACTTCCCTTTCAAAATTGTTGCTTCGATAACGTTACCCATTAGCTTCTTTACAGCGAGTCTGGTACCGTTGCAAAGTCGGGGCACATTACTATTGCGCAGCATAATAATCGGTGCTCCAATTTTTAATCGTAAATTATGAGGTGGTAAGCCTGGCAAATCGAGTGAGTTTAAGAATTCAGTTGGATAATTTACGACCTCATCTTGATCAGTAATAGTGTCCATTGACTTATACGCAACTATGTCACCAGGTATTTGATCTAAAATAGCTGAATTTATATCATTGACGTCCTTATTTTTCCCAGCTAAAATTGCTCTTTCGCTGAGTCAATCATGGTTTTTGTAATGTTGAACTATGTTTGGAAATACACTCTGTATCAATGCCTCTTTAGACTGTGCAAAAGTGCAGAAATTGTTAGGCAATGTTATCATTCCTCTTGTTTTTGAAAAAAGGTTTATTTTTTTTGGTTAAAAAGTGTTTTTTGAAGTTTTGAAAAACACTTCGCTCTAACAAATTTCTTCTCAGTTAATTGCTGAAAATTAAATATTTTGAAAAAACTATTTTTTTTAATTTAACGTTTTTGAGAAAATTTTGTTCTTGAAAAAATTTCATACTTTTGTAAAAGTTTAAATTGATTTGTTAAAAAAGATTTTTTTCCGCTTTGAAAAACACTCCCTCGAAAAAATGTATTCTCTATTAATAGTGGAATATGAAATGCTTTGAAAACACCATTTTTTTTTAATTTTGTTTGGTTTTCAGAAAATTTTGTTTTGAAAAAATTTCATACCCTTGAAAAAGTTTTATTTTATTTTATTTGTTTAAAATTTTTGAAATTTTTTTTTTGTAATTTTAGAAAAACACCTCTTCGAAGAAATTTCTTTTATCTTTTTGAGGAAAATTTGGTTTTGAAAAAATTTCATGCTTTTGAATTTTTTTTATTTTACTTTATTTCTTCAAAATTTTTGAAATCAATTTTTTTTATAATTTTCGAAAAACACCCCTTTGAAAAAATGTTTTCTATGTGTCATAGTGGTATTCCATTAACTTTTAGGATTATAGTCAAATACTTACAAATATCTACGCTTTCACAAATATCAACAATAAACAAATTTCCTCAAAACCAAACAATTTACTTTTTTTCTACAAAAATTCTAAACAAACAACGTAATAAATTTAGAATTTTGTGTTCACGAAAAAACAATATTGTTTTTATTGTATTAACTGAAAACCAAAATGTTGCAAAAAATCAAAACAAAACTAAATTATTTTTTTGTGTTCATTTGGTCCATATGTTCCATAAAAAGTTAATATGGTAAATAATATGCAGGGTCTGATACACGCAAATTTCCATTGACCATTATAGTGACAAAATTATCGATCACCAATTCCAACAGGATTTCAAAATCAGAGTTGGAATGAGTTGTTGTGTGGTGTACTTCTGAAAAAATGAGAAATAAACAAAATAAATCTAAAAATTCGAATTCTAACTTTATCTTGTGTATGTTCTTATTACCTTTGAATTTTTCCAATGAAGCACCATTCATTTTAAATTTTCCAAGAATTTTTTTTATCATTTCGCGTTTCTTTCCTTTTTCATTCGATTCCAACATTTGTTCATAGCCGAAAACATCGTTTGCAAACGCATTCATTTCCATATAGAATTGGTCAAAGAAAGCATTGCTCAATTGAATTGAAACATTATTTTCATAAATACTTAGGACCTTAACTAATGCACCTTGGTACATACCTAACGCAGATATTCATCGCGACCTTGACATCGATACTATTGATGAAACAATACAAAGCGCTAGCAGAAGACACATAAATAGATTATTAACGCACACAAATCCTATGATGAGAAGACTACCAAATAAAGAAAAATCTACCCAAAGTCGGCTTAACCGTCAAACACCAACAGATCTTGCAAAATACTTGTAATCAATTGTCAACTAATCGTATATATCATTGTTTGTTAACCACTTGTTTTTAAATAATATGTATATATTTCTTCTAAATGAGCTTGGGGGCATTGGCCCTTCAATATCACTCTCATTCCATCTTTTTGTAAATCAAATTACTTATTGTCTAACGACAGGTGTAATATTTTATGGAAGAAATAAAAAAAAAAAAAAATTTTCATTCGAATCATTTGAAATTTCTGTATACAATACATTTCTGTATCACAATACAAATACAAAAAATTCAAAAAAAGTTGTACACATAAAATGAATGTCGATTCGAAACTTACTTTAATCTAACAATCGAGCAAGTTTTGTTTTGGACAATATTTTGATTTTTTCTTTTTTATATGAAGAAAATATTTAAAAGAAATTTTTTTTGCTAAAAACCTTCCCCTAGTGGATCCCTATAATATGAAAAAAGAACGAATAAAATTGGCCTCGTATCGGCCCAAAAAAATGCGGACGAACGAACATCATTTCATTTTTATATATATAGATTAAATTTTAGTATACCAAAGTGCAAGTTTGAAGGTGTTGAAGAATCCCGTTATCTTTTTATAATTTTTCTCCTGGACTGTGTTTCGCATTTTCTGCGTACCAAATAAAATGACGTGCATTTGTATAATGAAATAAATAAAAAAATCTTGCTAGAAATGCCTATTGTTAATAAAATTAAGTTATATATTTGGTTTTTAAGACAGTAATGAAGACCAAAAAAACAAATAGATAAAATTGTCAACAACACCGAAAATCGTAGAAAAAATTCAAATATCGCACTGGAAAATCGTCGAATGACTGGAAGAGAGTTTCATGGAAATATTAGTGATTCGATTGTGCATGATTCAATGTTGAGCACTGTAGATCTAGCCGAGAGCGACGCGGAAACGTGTTCAAAAATTTTTTAACACCCTCAAATTTTTTATTTATCGTTAAAACACCGATTTTGGGTGTTTTCCGACACTTAAAAATTCGTAGCTCGTCTGCATTATATCCGATTTCCAATCTTGAAACAGTTTTGTTGAGCTAGATGGTAGCTCTTCTGACGTATGTCTTCTATTTTTCACGGTAAGCAAAACTAACCACTGATTTTTTAACGCAAAACTTAAGTTGTAGTCAATTTTTCTAATTTTTGCGAGTTTAACGAGATGTTGTCGATAATATTGAAATGAAAGGTTTATTTATTAGTAGAAAGTCTTATATAGGGTGTTTTCTTAGGGTGTTTTTTTTAGCGGTTAGGTTTTCAAGTTGGCACTACTTTTTTCGTAGATGGTCTTTTTGACAGCTGTCACTTGATTTGTGCTCAGTTTGGTTTGCCATTTCATAATGAATAGACTTACACCTGAACAACGTTTGCAAATCGTGCAAATTTATTACGAAAATAATGGTTCGGTTTGCGCGACGCATCGAAGAAAATTTTGTTCAGCGATGAAGCTCACTTCTGGTTGAATGGGTATCATTTTTAAAACATAATGGCAAAACCTTATCTTTATAATAAAGTTAAATTCTTGGCCATAACATTAAATTATACACGTTTTATTTCATCTTGAAAACCTAACCTCTAAAAAAACACCCTATGTGTCTATTCCGAATGTAAAAAGCATTTAATTTGAAAAATCGATCAAAATGCGTCAAGGTAACGGATTTTTTTGTAAAACAAAAAGTTGTTCCCTACTTTCATATTTGCAAATTTAATGCGGTTCTCCGTTATTATTCACGAAATACGTGTATATTAAGTATATTTACTCATACCTATGTTCCTTCCGAATCTAGCAAGCATTATTTCATCAAAACTCGACGTAACCTTGAATAACTTAACCTAATCTCACTTCTCTAAATATACCCTACTGTGGGCAAAAAGTAAGGTAAACTTGGTTGTAAAATGAAAAATCTTTATTTATTCTTGTAAATCAATTTCATCCCCTTCAAAATAATCCCCTCTCGATGAAATACACTTATGCCAACGATTTTTCTAGTCCCCGAAACATGCCAAACAGTCCATTTCCGGTATAGCCATCAGCACCTTCTTCGATTCCGCTTTTATCTCCTCAATCGACTCGAAACGCGTTCCCCGGAGTGGTCTCTTGAGTTTTGGGAATAGCCAGAAGTCACACGGAGCCAAATCAGGCGAATACGGTGATTGCGGAACGATATGCGTGGAATTTTTGGCGAAATGGTCACGAAGAACGAGTGCAGTGTGAGACGATGCATTATCGTGATGCAAAACCAAGAGTTGTTGGCCCATAATTCTGGTCTTTTTAGACGAATTACTTCACGTAAACGACGCATAATGCTCAAATAATATTCCTTATTAACAGTTTGGCCAGGTGGAAGGAATTCATAGTGCACCACACCACGAAAATCGAAAAAAACTGTCATCATGACCTTTATTTTTGAACGACTTTGGCGTGCTCTATTCGGTCTGGCCTCGCCTTTAGCACAATATTCGCTTGATTGGTCGGTTGTTTCAGGGTCGTAAGCATAAATCCAAGTCTCATCTCCCGTAATGATGCATTTGAGCTTGTCCTGATAGTCTGAAAGCATTGTTTCACGCACATCAATGCGACGACTTTTTCCAAGAAATTGAGAGTTTTCGGTACCAAACGAGATTTGACTTTTCGTAGGCCCAAATGGTCTTTCAAAATGGTTTTCACAGATCCTTCTAATATTCCGATCATATCAGTAAGGTCTTTAACAGTTAACCGACGATTTTTGAGCACTAACTCCTTCACTTTATTGACGTGTTGGTCATCTGTTGACGTCGATGGTCGTCCGGAGCGCTCCAAGTCATCAACACGTTCTCGACACTCTTTGAAGTCTTTGTACCACTTATAAACATTTTTCTGCGACATGGTCGAATCGCCAAATGCCTTCTGCAACATGCTAAACAATTCCGCAGCCGAAATTTCATTCCGCAAACAAAATTTGATGGCACTTCTCTGCTCAATCAAATCAGACAATGTAAAAATCGAAAAAAGCAGTCTTAGTCGTTTGGTAAACACAAGCGTAAATATATTACTGATAATGACATTCACATGAAAGTTGGCCCACATGTTATTAACATTGCTGCCAACTCATGAAAAAAATAACTAGAGCGAAATTTTAATCCCGCGAAGTTTGACAAATAAATTCACCTTACTTTTTGCCCGCAGTACCGATTGAACCGATTGCATTGTACTTCTATGTGTACTCGATTCAAAACATCTACAAATAAACGTAACGTATCTTTACCTAGCATAACACAAAATAGCATAACCTTACAGGAAATTCGTAACTCAAATCAACCTAACCAAACTTCATTCACCTGAACGAATCTAACGCAACCTGAGCTGAGTTTTTTCCATGTAATACAAGAGTGGCTAATTTGAACATAAAATACTGTTAAAAATGAAACATTTTTGAATTAAATGTTTTCATTAAAAGTAACTTTATAAAGTTACTTTTTTACCAGCAAATTGCAAACGGTTCTGGTGTGTCATGCAGGCTTCCGTTGGTCAGTTTGGATTCGGTAAGCTTGGGTTATAATGAGTTTTGAAATGTTAGATGTATTCATAGTTATGTAAACTTACTGCTGTCTTTCAAAATTAGCCACAATGAGCAGTAAAGATCTATCGGTCATGCGGTATTCACTCGCAGTCTCGGTTCAGCTGGATTCTTAAAAATGTGGAAAAAAACTAAAAAAAAATCCTTACTTTTACTGTTTTCAATGTATGAAGATGAAAATAGCTTATTTCGAGCACATTTTATTGTGGTGCGCGTTGGAGAATAGTGACCAAAAAATTGCATCCCATTAAAAAACGTGGAAAAATTGCGTAAATCAGAGCTTGTTATTGAAAATTTCTTTAGAACGTCAGTTGTTCAATCTTAGAATTATATACACTCATAACGCACATACAATTCCCTTCCCAACACCATATTGAAATAAAAAATCGGTTGAAAAATGGGTTAGTTATGTATTTTTACTTCATCAAAAACACAATAAATCGGTTTGTTGACAATAAATAACAAATTTGAGGTTGTTTTGAATTTTCTAAACACAGTTTTGTGTTGTACTGATCTTGACCTAAAACGTGCACTCTATCACTTGAAGAGTTCTTTCAATTTTTTCTATTTTGTAAAACCGTGTTATCAAAGGTTTGCTCATTTGTGACATTAGATCTTTGGCACTCCCTTACAAAAGGTTGCATTTAAGGAGGGTGAAATCGCTTTTGGTAAAAATGATAGCACAAAAGTATTTTATTTACTTAAATGGAAACAAACTGCGAACGGTTTAAAAATAAATTTAAATTAATATTTGAACGCACAGGGTCCGGCACTCGAAGTGTAACCAATTAAAAAGGTCATAAATTTAGTTTGAATAATTATTTTCATTCAATTCAAAGTAAAAAATTTGTGAAAATATTACAAAATTAAGAATCAATTTACTTTTGCTCGATATGAACACCTTTTGCCTTGACTATGGCCTTGAGATGGTCCAGAAACGAATGTGACTTGCAGGTATTCTGGCCCACTCGCAGACAATGGGGTTTTTTCAGCGCCTCGAGGCTGGTGAAACTTTTAGTTCGTACCTTACTCTACAAAATGGCCCAAATAGAATAATCCATTGGATTCGTGTCTGGTGAGTTTGAGAGCCATTGTGTGGACGTTATGAAGTTGGAAACGTTGTTTTTTTGCCATTCTTGGTTTACTCGCGCTTTGTGAGACTGTGTCGGATCCTATTCAAACGTCCATGGTATGCCGCCGAAATGTTTGTCTGCCCACAGCAACCTCCAGAATACTTTCCCGATAATATTTTGCATTTAACTTGACGCCAGGCTCTATGAAAACGATTGGAGAGCGTGCATCTGCGGTTACAGCGACCCAAGTTATTACCGGTGGCGGGTATTGCCCTCGTAGTGGCCAATCGATGACTCAAATTCTCGATATGAACGATCGGTCAAATAAACCCTATCGTTTTGGGAGTTTACGCATTGCTTAGTTTGAAAAATTTTGTCGTCAGAAAACACAATGTTCGGAAATTGACCGCTTTTGGTCCAAGCAAAGCAACTCCTTCGCTCTCTCAAGTCTGACTTGTTGCTGCTTTGGTGTGAGATCATGCGTATTTTGGATCTTGTAAGGCTTGAGTTTGAGGTCATTTTACGGCATGCGACGGATGCTACGGTCAGATATTTTCAGTTCTTTCGCCATATGATTTGCACTTCGTCGGGGACTTCGCTCAAGTCGCTTTTTCACTTTTTGAACCATATCACGTGACCTTGCAGGCTTTTGATGACCATCTCCATGACGTTTCGCGATGCTACCAGTGGCATTGTAACTTTATTTACTTTAATGTGCTCGACCTCACGAACAATCACTGGTTGTGATCTTCCAGCCAAATATTATACATTTGAAATCCCTTACTGATTTTCTTTGTTCACGTTTACTCTCGGCAAAATGCTTCCGCGCACTTGTAAACAATACTCTGGACTGTCGTTTAGCTAACTAAGTGACAGCGGTTGCCCGTGCATCAGCTGCGCGAGTGGTCTGAAGCTTGGTTACACTTCGAGTGCCGGACCCTGTAATCTTAATAATAGGCACTCGCTTGTTCGATTCGATAATGTATCGATTTACTTTTTTGTTGCCTACGTCTGTTGCCCTTCAAGGTAGTGCAACATCTTACTATATCTTAAACTCGCCAATTAGTGAATTATTTATTTTGATTCTCCGCTCAACTTCCCCACCGACATACACTTTATTCTTTCTACATCGTTCGCAATGTTAACCTGTATTCGTCGAAACAGTTATTCGTTTTCTGATCTTTATACTCTTAAACTGCTGTACTCGTGCTTAGTTCGCTTTATTCAGGGAACTTTGTGCGCTTTGCTTTGCGCTCAATGAAATTCGTTGATCCCATTCCATCCCATGGCTTTCGTTGCTTATCACATAAATCTCACGCTCTTAGAGTGCGGGCTTAATAAGATTCATGTTAATGTTATCTTACACATTTCCCATTGTAATGTGCTTAAAACTATTTATTTATTTTACTTGTTTGTTTTATATTAAAAGTCGTTTTATTTAGGTTTATTTTAGTATCTACTTAATTAGTTTACATATGTTATAAACTTTTAAGCTGCTTGCTTGCTAAAACAACGTCTTACGACTTCAGTACTTTTACTTTTACTGTTTGCCTCTTGCCTCTCAGTTTTCTCACTGGTCACGATCAGCGCTCAAGAGAGACCCGTTGCCCTTTTGCTGCCACCCTTTGTTGGATGCTTGCTCGACTCCACTTCTATTTATGGGAAATCAGCAAGGCACTCTCCACAAATTGGAGGAGAAGCATTCCCCACATTCAAAATAGTTCCATATTTGTTGCCTCCCTCACCTTTAATCAAATCATCAATGTATACCACAGTGAGTAAAATATTACCGTTGTCAATGTGTTTTACTTGTGATATTTGTGCGGGCTCAATAAAATTCATTTTAATGTTATCTTACACATTTTCCATTGTAACGTGTTTAAAAATATTTATTTATTTCACTTAAAAGTAATCTTATTAAAGGTAATACAAAGCATTGTTTTATATTAAAAGTAATTTTATTTAGGTTTATTTTAGTATCTAGTTTATATATGTTATAAAATTTTAAGCTGCTTGCTAGCTAAAACAACGTATTACGACCCCGCTCAAAAACTTCGGATCGTTGTCACTTTCAACAAATTTTATTTTTCCGTCGTTAGCATTTCGACTAAATTCATATGTGCTACAAATTTACCAAAAACTTCGCCTTTACTTTAATAAAATCCACCAAGACTTGTTATCAATGAAAATGTCGAAAGCATTAAATTTTCCAAACCCCGAACCATTTTCTTAGGTTCAAGTTCCTGTACAATTCCACATTTTGATGCTCTTATCTTGCATGCTACTCTTTGTATTAATTAGTATTTACATTAAAACATTTATTACTTTCATTATTAGCAATAAAGAAGCCACCTTTTCCTTGCCTTTACTAAAATTTCACCGCCTTTATCCTCTTCATATATAATCGTTTGCGCTTTGCTTAACGACATAAAAT
>JAYXIM010017585.1:0-28096 GCA_037575425.1 Anastrepha fraterculus
TCCCCCCCATTTCAGGTACATCTTTTATTTCTACATTTACATTTCAGGAACATATATTAATAATATGTCACCTTCATTTGCCTTTAACTGCACATCGCCTCTTCCCTTTGCGTACATGTAATTACCTCCAGCAGGTGTTACTCTCACCTCGCTCGCTTGAACCATTTTGAGCATATTAGTATGGCTGCACATGTGCGCTCCACCGTCGGCGCACCCCACCGAATAATTGAGGAAATAACTTTTGTTCCCTATGCATGGCTTTGTTTTTCTCCTCCGTAACATTATGTACATTGTCGCCCACATTTATAGCACTTTAACTCTTTTCTGCCCCGACTACATTCCTGTTGTTTAATGTTGTTGTCTCTGCGTGAATTCACCGGAGCATAGACACGAATTCTGTTTGACGAGCTTAAACTGCGAAATTACACACTTAAGGCTTTCTCAAAATTCTGATTACAAAGTTTGAACATTCCTTGATTTTTATTTTTTAATTTTGTACAAAGTGTGAAACTTTAAGTTTACTATATGAATTTTTTTGTTGTAATATGAACTATAATTTTATAAAAAAAATATTTAAAAAGTAAATAGGTTCTCAAAACTTTGCAATATGTCGCGCTGCCATTATTGTGAACAGAAATGTATCTCAACATGCTGCTATATATTAGACGAATTCACAGCAATTTTGTTACTTTGGTGGATTGTTAGTTGACAAGCAAGCAAGTTAAAACAACAATTATTAATCAATTGATAAACAGCGCCGCGGAGTAGGTTACTCTAATTGATTGAAGGTAAATAATAGGTTTCTAAGGGCGTTTGGAGAAGTAAATATGTAAATATATATGGCATATCTATACTTCAATTTCGATTTTCTCAGCCAAAAAATATCTTCTTCTTAAATGGCGCTATAACCGCTTACGCGATTTTGGCCGAGTTTAACAAAGCGCGCCAGTCGTTTCTTTCTCGTGCTAACTGGCGCCAGTTGGACACACCAAGTGAAGCCAAGTCCTTCTCCACCTGATCTTTCCAACGCAGAGGAGGCCGCCCTCTTCCTCTGCTACCACCAGCTGGTACCGCATTGAATACTTTCAAAGCCGGAGCGTTTGTATCCATTCGAACGACATGACCCAGCCAACGTAGCCGCTGGATCTTTATTCCCTGCATTGATTCCATGCGGTCGTAAAGCTCATACAGCTCATCGTTCCATCGCCAACGATATTCAACGTCGCCAAAGTGCAAAGATCCTAAAATCGTGCCACAGAATCTTTCTCTCAAACACTCCAAGTGACGCCTCATCGGATATTGTCATCGTCCAAGCTTCTGCGCCGTATAGGAGGATGGCAATTATGAGAGCCTTGCAGAGTGTTGGCTTTGTTCGTCGAGAGAGGACTTTACTACTTCATTGCCTACTTGTGGCGAGACATTCTCCATTGGATTTCAAAGATAAGCAAGTTACAACTTCGAAGTCATAACTGTCAACAGTGGCTGTGGGTGCCGATACGCGAGTGCGCCGACTGTTTATTTGATGACAGGAGGTACTTCGTTTTGTCTTCGTTCACCACCAGACCCATTCGCTTTGCCTCTTTATCCAGTTTGGAGAAGGCAGAACTAACAGCGCGGTTGTTAAGGCCGATGATATCATCGGCATATACGCCAACAATTGTACGCTCTTATAAAATATTGTGCCTGAGCGATTAAGTTCTGCGGCTCGCATGTACTTTTCTAGCATCAGGTTAAAGAAGTCACCCTTTGTGAAACCTCATTTGGTATCAAACGGCTCGGAGAGGTCCTTTCCAATTCTGGTGAGCGCTCTCGTATTGAGTAATGCTATCTTGCATAGTCATATTAACTTTGCGGCGATACCAAATTCAGGCATTCCGACATATAGGCAACTTTTTTCGTACTGTCGAATACAGCTTTGAAATCAACAAAAACATAATGTGTGTCGATTCTCTATTCAATGGTCTTTTTCAAGACTTCGATGTTGGAGTTTCCAAGATAGAAGAAGATAAACAATTAATGAAGGGTAGGTAGAGACAGAAACATATATGAAGAGCCTAATGGCCCTACAATGCAATGCGGTACTGCAGGGCAAACTAAAGCTACAGGGGTCGGAGTTAGGGTTTAGTACCTTGATGTACTGTTTTGCGAGTCCAGTTTAGTAGTAATACTGACTGTGCGTGGTCCCGAATGAGGTGCACCTTTAGCGATGAGTATACATCGTGCATGCCGTCTATGTTGACGGTATCTATGTAAGATTCTCCCTTCGGATAAAAACAAAAAAAAACCTTTTAGACGATATTTAGAGGACTAGTCCCGCAGTAATTGGCACAGATTGCAGAATCACTCTTTTTATGGATTGGCCAGAGCACACTTAAATTCCAATCGGCAGGCAGGCTATATTTTGCATAGCAGCTGATGAATGCCCCAAACCAATTCCTCGCTGCTATGTTTGAATAGCTTTGCCGACAATCCAACGGCTCCCGTGGCTTTGTTGCTCTTGGGCGACAGTTCCGTTGACAACGATTGGGGTAACAGGGTCTTCACATTCTGTGTGGTATTCGTAGTTGTTACTATGTAGCAATATTCAAGCACGACCTGGATATCAGTCACCAGATAGCCGCCTTTGTTCGTATAGGAAAACGCCTCGGTCATGAAACCTTCTCTTGGTTGGTTGGTTAGAGTGGTGATTCATCTAGAATCCAACTAGCGCTTCCGCACCATTTTGTTGCCACATCCTCGTTACCAAATTGTTTAACAGTTATTTGCAGCAGGACTATATCCAGTCTGTGCAGTTTAGGAACCTTATTAGGTTGTTGACGTCTAAGCCAGACGGTTGCTCGAGACTCTCGAACAGCGGTTTGCCCAGGGTTAACATTCTGTCCTTCCATAGGGCAGGGCATTCACAGAGGAAATGGAAGATTGTTTCTTTTTCCTCCGGTTGTTTACAACTATGACAGTATGTGTTGTGAGGGATGCCCATTTTGGCGGCTTGTTCTCCGATAGACCAGAAGCCAGTTACGACTGCCGTAAGTCTACAGGTGTCCCGTCGTTTCATGTTTATTAATGACAACTATTGCTTGAGGTTGTAGGTGGGCCATAACGTTCTGCTGATTTCTTAGTCGCCAATCTTTATAGTAGAATTTTCGAGCGTTTTTCATATTAGCCAACATCTAATACTCCTCACACTCACGTATTTTAGACTCTCTTTTCTTCCTTCTGATAATATATTTCTCTTCCTTTTTTAGCTCCCGGTAGCGAGTTAATGACTCTCGTTGCCCACGTGCCATTCTTTACGCGGTAGCATGACATTCCTCATCCCCACGAATTGTTTTTTCGGGCTCTCCGATTTTTTCTTCAGCGCCGGTACGTAAAAAACGAGAAATGTTGCTCCATTGCTCGTGCATGCCGAACTTTTGGCTGTCTGCTACGATTGCAACTTTGCTCCCATGTCGAAAATTCTTTGCGTTTTTTACTGCACAGAGGCGTGTGCACATTTGACATTTTATTTTCATTCGATTGCAATGAAATTGCAGAGAATTATTAGGGTTATACTCTGAATGGGTCCTAAGTTTAGGTTGAACCGCTGGATGGTATTGGAGTCAAGTTATTCGTAAAAACATGTGTCATGTTCGTGCTGGAAAGCTGTAGCTGGACAACAAAAACGAAGAACATAGTTTACGATAAAGCATTGACTTAATTTTACACGTGATTCTCTCACCCTCTTTACATTCCGTGCAAATAAAGTGCATTAAATACAATACGATTCCTCACATTTTAAAAAAAATTTGGGCGGGAAGAAACGCGATTGGTTCGGTAGCCAATAATAAATGGAAGCAGAGAGTTGCTGGTGGCTCTGCATTTCATCAACTCGACTAGAGAAAATCGAAAGGAAAATTTTCGTAAAGCCACACATTGTAAAGTTAAATGAAGATTCATCACACAGCTACTCTTGGCGATGTTAAAAAACAAGCAGGAAACCTTCATGGAAACTTTAGACTCAGAACAGAGTAAAAAGGGCTGCTACTCATGCTTGAAATGAGAATTAGCCGCCAAAATATTTCACTGGCTGTTCCTGGTATTCCTAACACCACTGACTTTTGCGACTCGATGAATACATAACTAAGCCTTATACAATGCATTTTCCATGCAGAGAGCACTGAGAAAGTGGTGTAATAAATAATGAGAACAGGATCAGTAAATATACGCGATCAAGTGGGAAGTGAAGTATATTACGAAACTATAGACACCAATATATCCTATCACTTGCCTGACCATTCCAACGTGTCCAAGCCAAAATCTTGCCATTCGCAGAAGGCCTTTTAGTGCTGAATAACAACGTAGTAACGTTAGATAAATCTTCACTTACTCTGATACTCAGGTAGCACTGAAATCGCTTGTATCATGTAAACACTGGTCTAAGACAGTAAAAGAGTTTTAGCAATTTTACAAAAATATTTCCACAGTACTTTTCTATTAACCTACTCTGGGTGCCGGAACGCATAAACATTAAAACACATGATTACTTTTGCAAATTCCAATTGCAAACAATCAGTAGGCAAACGTGGCCCGAATGGAAAATTTTATACTTTGGTCATAATAGAGCTGATGAATGTTTGATTTTTCTCTTTCTCCCCGCTATTTGAATCACCCTAGAAGACGCCAAATACAAAATTAATATTTTTTGTTTAACACAGTATCCTTTAAATTGCATTATAGTAGGACCCTCTAATGTATGCCTCACTAAGGGCATCTAGCGAAAAACGTTCAAAACTTTAGTAGCACCATTCGACAAAAGTAACAAATGCCATATGCACGTGAAACTATGTATTTCAAATAGTAATGCTGCAAGGCCATTTGCAATTTTTCCATCAATTTGATTTCTTCAATTTCTTTATCAAAGTTTCAAAGGGGAAACATAAAGAGAGGTATCCATGGCGTATACTTTATTTCTTAAAGGAAAGTTCTACTACTTTTTACGTTTTTATGCGCGCAATACAGCAAGAAGAACGAAGTTTAGATGCGTATTACTATATATATACCTTTAGCATATATATATATATATATATATATATATTAACATTTAAGTAGGGAATTGGAAGGACATTGAGAGATAAATTTTTCAAAGGACTTTATCTTACTGTACTTGTTCTAGCGTAAAGTACACAACCATATTAATATTGTAGAGAGATCATAAGTATTTAAAACATTTTTTTTGTTGTTGTAAGTCGAAGATTCGAAGTACTTTAAAACATTATATTGATGAGGAGACGAAAAACTGCAGATCCGTTGGTAACAGGTGGCACTAAAGTAATCCTCCTATCAGAAAATGCTCTAAATTTTGCGATTGGCCCCTAATGTCAGCTCTGTTTCGACATTTGAGTAGTAAATACATGCGAAATACACGTTAATAAACAATGTTACGCTACACTGCTCCGGAACGCGGAATATTGCTGACTATTTATTTGACCAATAATCGGTCGGTGACTTTGGCACAACGTGAATTTCGTCGCAGATTTTAGCCGCTCGCCTCAAAGATACTGGTACAACAGACGACAGACGACGTGCCACGCATATGGGTATCAGTCGACGGTCTTTACAGCGAATTTTGGTACAAGATTTGAAGATGTTTCCGTACAAAGTCCAGACGGTGCATCAGCTGTTAGCTGCTGACCGCCAATCGCGTCTAACATGCGCTCAAGCCATCTTTAATCACCACCAAGAGGAAGATGATTTTTCATCAAAAATAATCATGAGTGATGAGGCCCATTTCCATCTTAGCGGGTACGTAAATAAGCAAAATTTGCGCTTCTGGGGCACTAAAAATCCGCGTGTAACCCACGAAGAGCCATTACACCTGCTCAAAGTCACTGTATGGTGTGCTGTTTTCGCTGGAGGAGTCACCGGACCTTTTTTCTTCGAAGACGTCGCGAGCCAAACGGTTACTGTGAATGGTGAGCGCTACAGAGCAATGATCAACGAGTTCTTTTTGCCGCAACTTGATGAATTGGGATTGGAAAACATGTGGTTCCAACAGGACGGTGCAACGGCACACACTGCACGTGCCACAACCGATATGCTGAAGGATGCATTTCCCGGGCGCCTAATCTCCCGTTTTGGCGATTTGCACTGGCCAGCAAGATCATCTGATTTGACCGCTCCAGACTTCTTTTTGTGGGGCTTTTTGAAGTCGCGGGTTTACGTCAACAAGCCTCAGACTCTTGCAGCTCTTAAAGACAATATCCGTCAAGAATGTGAGGACCTATCGCTGGAAGTTTTGGCCAAAGTGATGGAAAATGTCATAAAAAGGGCTCAAATGGCAATCAACTGTGGCGGCGGCCATTTACATGACATCATATTCTCGACTTGATGTAAAAAAAAATTAAAAGACTAAATAAAAATAATCCACAAGAAGAATCAAAGTTTTTAATTTTTTTTTTAATTACAGCCAAAAAACATCGCAAGGTTAGTTTTGCGCCTAAAATTTATAGTTTCACTTGCATATGAAATATTCCCTCTATAACTTTTACTGCCGCATTGTGTAATAGAACAAATAAAAATGTGGTTTTACAATTTTCCGTTTATAAATAAATAAATATGCATTGTAATTAAATAATTATGAACTGCATTTAAAAAGTTTATCAGCTTCGCAGGCAACAGCGCTCCACGTTTATGTGCTCTGCTTCGGGTTGAAGCAGTAGGCATTTAATTGCCAACTGCAACTACAACAAATACAATTTAATTCAGCACTGGCTGTCGATGTTCGAAAAACATTTGTAGTCAATTCGAGTACTCACAAAGCGCGCAAACGCTTCTCTCTTACTCACTGAGATGTGCTCTCTCGGTTTCTAGATGCCGGTGAATGACTGCTAATCGGTGATTAAGAACTTCATTCATGCTTTCAAGATACTATGTAGTGGCCAAGGACGTTACGAAATATTTAAAAATGTAAAAGCACACTTTTATTCTCATATGTTTTTTGGCTCAATTTCGAAAATACAAGAAATCGATGGTGGAAATGATTTGCGCGCCGAGAACAACTGGCGGGCTACTTTATAATGGATGCGAATAGTAAATGCGATGCGGAAGAAAATTGTATTACAAAAGTAATTTGTTGTCGGCATTCGAACAAAACGTTGACAATGCAGCTAAGTTTCTTTCAAACTATTGTATATTTTTATAAAATATATATTTTACTAAATGTTCTTCCGCATTGCAATAGCCATACGCATCGAGGTCAGAGTTCTTGTTTCTTTTAGTTCTGGTCTAAAGCGAATGTCCAGCATAGGCGCCCAGTTTATTTACATGCTTTAACTCATTACTGCGCATTCCGTACTCGTATGGTTTATTACCAGTAAAAGGCCGCTCTCCAGCACCAACAGCCCTTCTATGCCTAAATAAATGATTTTTTGCAACAAAAGCCTCATACAAAAAAAAAAAAATATCCGTAACAACATTTAAATAATTCACACAAGCCTCTTATATTAATTCGTCACTTCTCATTCTCTACAGCAGGTTGCTCACTCTTCCCAATCTAATCGGAAATGTTCAAGCATTTCAATTCAATTAAAGTAGTTCCAGGTGACGTTTTTCTCACCACGAAACAAAAACCAAATATTTGCTTCTAAGTAAGAGCAGCAGTCAAATGGGCTTCTAGCTTTTTAGCTTCGCAGGTAGGTTAGGGTGACCAGGTGTATAGTCAGATCTCTTGAATAACCTTTTTATGCCTTAAATTTATTGCTGTTGTTGTTATGCTGTTACCATAATACATATTTGATACATTTTTGGAGTTGCTGCTGAAGTGAAAGTTTTTCGCTTTTAAAAGTTTGGGCGGATCTGGCAGGGATGGGTTCAGAATCGACTATATGAACCAATTATATGGGGTTCCGCAATGATTATTTTCATATCCCATAGAAAAAAAAGCGGAGGGTTCAATTTTGATTAAAAAGGGTGATCAGATTGATGGTACTTTTTCCAATATGGTTTCGTCGACAAATCGCGCGTGACTACGATTAAACTAAATACATTATTTTGTTTAGTATTCATTAAAATTTCATCATGGAAAGACTTACGGCTCAACAACTTACGAGGCGTAAGTCTTTACGAAAATCGACGCACTGTGAAAAGTGTTCATCGCGCGCTCAAACCAACTTATGGTGTTCAGAGTTCAAGCCCATTTTCGGCTTAATGGCTACGTCAATAAGAAAAATTGTCGTATTTCGGCTGAAGAGCAGCCCGAAGCCATTCAAGAACAACCATTACATCTATAGCAAAGAACCGTTTGGTGCCGTCTATGGACTGGAGGAACATTTCTTCAAAGGCAAGGCTGGCGCCAATGTAATAGTGAATGGCGAACGCAATCGCGCCGTGATAAACGACTTTTGGATACTAGATACCGGAAATTGAAGCCCGTAATCTGTACAATAACAAATCTATGGTTCCAACAAGACTGCGCTACTTGCCATACAGCCATTCAGCCCGTAAAGCAATGGATTCACTGCGTCATTGTTTTGGTGAGCGATTTATGCCTCATCTCGGGCCAGTGATTGGTCACAAAGGTCGTATGATATCACATTTTTGGACTTTTATTTGTAGGGGTATGTAGAGCCTAAATGCTTTGTGGATAAAACTTAATCGAAGGCATTGGAAGCCAACTTTATTCACGAGATACCAACCGAAGTCTTAGATCATGAGTGGTTCTACACAAAAATAATGAGGATTGCCCAATCTATTTGAATTTTCGTTGCTTTATTTCAATTTAAAATACGATAACTCTAAATTGATCACCATTTGGAAAAAGATACACCATCAGCCCAGGGACGAAAATAAATATTCCCAGGCATTTGTATATGTATATACATATTAGGGCGGGTCGATTTAAAAATCGCTCATTGCTTGGGGGACATCAGAACTCGTTTTAGAGGTATGGTTCCTTCGGCAAAATTTCTTATTTTGATCCCTAGAATATGATTTTCACAGAGCAATGGGCGATTTTTTTGCTTCCCCACAAATCGACCCGGCCTAATACATATATATATATATATATATATATAAGTATATGGTTTTCTTCCTCAAGAGGAAATCCTCCTATTCTAAATTTTTGTGGAGAAGGTTTTCCCTCAAAATATTCGGAGTGGGAAATCCAAAGAACACCTAAACTCTAAATTTTTGACAGTTTAAGTGGAAAACGAAAAACGAGGAAAGCCTTTAATGAAATCATTAAATAAGGCATAATAACAAAAAGGCTGAAAAGTCCCGGGTCTAACGAAGAAAACACCTATTTTTTTGTTCAAAATTAGATTTCTTTATCAACGTAATTTCCATAAAGAACAACGCAATCATTCTAGCTCCGAATTAACATTTCAATACCACTTTTGTGGAACGATTTATCCCTTGCCTCAAAATAGGCCTCAGTTTAAGCGATAACCTTTTCATTCGGGCGAGATTTCCTACCGGCGAGCATTTTCTTAGGTCTGCGCGCAGCCAATAGTCGCCATCAATCTTCAACCTTAGCTATGCTGCTACATTATAGAGCAAGGATGATAGATTACCACTGGGTTTGGCGAAAAACAAAATTGTGCGAGCAACTTTGGCTGCCGAGTACGCGCCGACGTGGCCCGCTTATTTCACAAGTAATCATCCAATGAGTCGTTGTTCAGTCGGCGATTGGCAACTAGAAGCGAAACTATTTTTCTCATGAGAGCGCTGTTTAAAAAATACCCCAAATACTGTGACAACTGAAAATTCCTAATTTTTGTTTAAAAAATACCCAATCAAAGTCTCTTCCTGTGTGGCATTGCTGCCGAATGTTATAAGAAATGGAGCAATGCCACACAAAAATTAGGAATTTTCAGTTGTCACAGCACCACTGAAGTTAGTATTTAGTGCGCTGTTCCCCAGGATTATATCAGCCATATACCCATACATAAAATAAAAATATGCCCAATCAGCGTAAAATATACAAATAAGCAAACTATTCAAAAATTAAGATTTCAATGAAGTCATCCAATACAAAGCAATACACACGAAAACATAATTACCAAGAAATACATAAAATAAATAACCCTTTTTTAATATAACATAAACAGTGGGCTAATTAAAAAGTGGGAATGATTTAAAGCAGAATAAAAATAGCACCAGGCTTTTAAAGCAAAAACAATACATATTTACATCTCCCAGAATTGACAATACTGCCAAGGAATGAAACGAGTTCCTGTGAGCTCTCTGACACAAAATGAGAGAGTGTCGCATCTGATTATGTATGCAGACGGCAACGAAGTCATGGCGAAAAGAACAGAGAAGGTGCGGCCAAAAACAAACCGTTAACCGCATCTCCGGAAATTTGACAGGTTCAGCTGGTAGGCTGAAGTGATTTGGTTACGAAAAAACTAAGCTTGTGTTAGTGATACACGGAAAAAATCAACTCAATGTCTTCTTCATTGAAAAACGACTGATTGAACTAGTGTGTGAATGCATGTGAAACGATGGTGCAGAATCCCCCGTGACGTGGCAGCTGAAGTTGCCAGCACAATTTTCTTTTTCACCAGAGTTAATGGTGAAATATATCATCCTTGCAACGAAGTAACATGAGCGAAGTTCAAGGTGAATTGAATACTGCAGTTGGCGTCTTCCCAACATAGTTACTTTATTTTTAGCGATTTTGACAAGTCTGACGTCAGGCTCCTTTCCAACACAAAACAAACAAAAGGAGGAGAAATTGCATGTTTGTGAGTGGCTTGGCAATATTGTGATTTGTGATATTAAAACTACACAAACTAATGAAAATGAAGTGCCGCGTGTTAAATTGTTTAAGCACAGAGTAATATAAGTCCATCAAATGCAGTTATTTTGCGTTGTTATATGAATGATGCAGTGGCAAGGAAGTGTGTGTGTGTGTATAATTTCTTGCGTTTGGTAATTTCTATTGCTTTCACCTCCTCCTTATCTTTACATACAAGTGATATCCCTTTCTTTTGCTTGTTTATTCATGGGATTTGACGACACAGCGATTTGGAAGGCGCAAAATTGTATTTTATTATTCAGCGAAGAAGGTTGTGTTGATTGCTTCGTATATCACCAACACAATTTCCGTTTTTGCCGACCTTTGTTGTAAACAAGCGGCTTTATTTCTCTTACAACGTCAGCAAATCAGCTGATTCATTCGAATTCGCTAAAAGCCGATTAACAGTTTGTTCGCCACTTTGCATTCTGTACTTCGTATTTACGGGTTTGAAAAGTACTATGACTAAACAAAGCTGCTGTCCGCTATTTGATAGAGGTTCTGAGAATGTTCTGGCAGCTAAATAAGAAAAAAAACTTGGAGTTTCGCCTACTGTGAAACTTACTTAGAAAAGAGAAAACAATACCAGAAAATTTTTATTAATAATAGCAGGAAAGGCAATGGCTTACACAGAAGTGTAGGACATCGCCAATAGACTTGCGATTTTTAGTGGGTAATAGGCGGCCGCCGTGGCCGAATGGGCTGGTGCGTGACTACCATTCGCGAGTGGGTATTTTCGAATTCTCGTGCGTGAAACAGCAAAATTATGGGAAAAGTTTTTTTTTTCTAATAGCGGTCGCCACTCGGTAGGCAATGACAAACTTCTCAGTGTATCTCTGCCATGAAAAAGCTCCTCATAAAAACCATTTGCCGTTCGAAGTCGGCTTAAAACTATAGATCGGTGCATTTATGGATCAGCAACAAGACCAAACCCCCAAAAGAAGTGTACGCGCCAATTATTTATTTTTTAATTATTTAACAGGTTTTTTTGTGTGAATACATGAGTCAGATCGCATGAGTACTTACTCGTATCCTCCTCAACCTATTTAATATGCACTCGTATAGGTAGATAGGTGAAATGGTTGAAGTGCCGGTCTGGCACTCCTCAAGTAGCACTACAGCGCAGTTTTGATACCATTATGAGACCTCAAACAGGCAGATATCTACAGCCAACCAGAGCTGTTGATATCATGGAGGAGATTGATTGGATTTAGGATGGCGCACTGCCCCAGGCTGTCCGAGAAAGGAGCGCCCAGTCACCTTAGTCGTCTAGCTGCCAACCTCGGTCATTTACAGAGAAGGTGCTCAACAGTCGCCTTCTCTGAAAGGTCCTCACAGTTTCTGCAATTGGGGTTAAATAGTAACCCCAGCTTTTACGCGTGTGTGACGATCGTTCAGTGACCGGTAAACGAGTTAGGAAAATGAATGGCGTGAAGTCCAAAGGACTTTCTGAGTCCTTCGTATATTGTATTGAGACCAAAGGGTTTTCGAAATAGCACATAAAGAAATGGAGCTCCGTCTTTTCTGCGATTTCCTGAGAAATAATTTGTGTAGTTCCCCTTTAACAACTGTCAGGGGTATGCCGATGACCGGGTAGGAGATCTCTGAGGCCAATTCAGTCCTCTTCCTGGCAAACTCATCAGCAATTTCATTTCCCTCTATGGTCCTACGTCCTGTAACCCAGATCAGAGAAATGTTATCTGCACACCCAAGAGATTAAATCTCTTTCTTACAGGAGTTTACTAATTTCGTTCTGCACCATGGCGTCGTCAGAGCCTTAATCGCGGCTTGACTATCGCTGAAAATGTTAATATCTCCCTGGCTCCCGCGTTCTCTAAGCATTTTGCATGCCTGCAGGATCGGATATACTTCTACCTGAAATACGCTAGCAGTATTCGGCAATTTAAAGGAGATAGATAAATTGGCTGATTTAGAGAAAACCCCTGCTCCGACATCCGATTCCATCTTGGAACCGGCAGTGAAGGCAGAGATGCAAGCTTCGGTGCAGATTTTCCCCTCGCTCCAATTCTGCCCATTTGGAAAGATTACCATATCACGACCCTCAAACTCTAGTTGGCGGATAGATAGATCTGTTCGAAGTTCGGAGAAATACGGTGTTAACTGCCCGAAAATGCTACCATGTCCCTTGAGAGATAGTCTCCAGAGGCCAATCTCCTTTAACCTGATTGCACTTTGAGCTGCGATGGAAATAACGTTAAACGTATCGATGGGAAGTAAGTGCACAAGGACATTCAGGGCAGCACTGGGACAAGTTTTACATGCTCCGGTGATGCCAATGCATGTAATCCTTTGCACCCTCCCCGGTTTAGTGTTGTTATAGCCCTTCCGAAGAGCTTCCCACCAAACCAGACGTCCATACGTTAAAATTGGCAAAACCACTGCGTTGTACATCCACAGCACGACTTGCGGCTTGAGTCCCCATTTTTACCGAACATAGATTTGCAGGATTAGAAGGCTATAGTGGCCTTAGGTTAGGTTGTGATGGTTGCCCAGAGAGTAGGGCCCACTTGGACGAAATAGTTCGGTTCGTCCTTTGTGATACCATTGAAGAAAAAAAGGGGAGAAAGGGAAGGGATTGGGAGTGGTGAGTGTTTGTGGACTACGAACGGTGACTAGTTTGCGGTTGTGTTAACCTCATTATGCTGCTGATGAAGTTCATCAGAGTTTTGTTATCAACACCTGCTATATCAGCAGGCGCAGAAAAGAAGTGAGAACCAAGATACTTGAATCTTAGTCCCGCGAAGGCTGGGCAGTTAAGGAGCAGGTGCTGAGATAATTCCACCTCATCCTCCATACAGCTGACGCAAAAAGGACTTGAAGTAATTCCGAGTCTCACGGCATGTATACCTCGCGGACAGTGCCCCGTGATGATGCCCACGAAAGGGTGGAGGTTTATATTTTCTGGTAAATAGCAGCAGCTCCGTTTTGTCAGAATTGACTCGGAGGCCCCTCCTCCCTGCCTTGGGTATAAAAACAACCCTCGTTTTCTTCCAGTTGGCGGGGACGTGATTAAGAGCGATACACGCCAAGTAGATTTCTTGCAGGACAGGCACCACCGAGGTACTTGTTTTCTGAAGCATCACAGGCAAGATGTCGTCAGAATCAGGAGATTTAAAAGGATGTAATCTTAAAATTGGTCCACGAAGCTAACTTCGACCTTGGTTGAATTCTGATCGATCACCGGGTTTTCATCCGGTTATCCTGAATTCATACATATATTCGTATGTGTGTGTTGAGTTATCCAAAAGCTTTGAAATATTAAAAAAAATATATAGGTAAAAGCACTTATTAAGTTGTTAAAGTTAACTTTTTTCTACTAGTCTTAATGTGCATATAATTTTTTTTCTCTTACAAATTTCCTTTTTCGGTCAACAACGTCAGGGTTGATTTTATATATACATACATACATCACACATTTTTCTCTTGAATTGCCTAACTTTGCCTCAGCCAATGAAGGCTCACAGTTTACATATTTAAACCGCTCAAGTTGTATATGAATGATTCATGCCAGATTTGGGTTTGTATACTATACAAACATTTTATTTTATATTCTAAAGTTTCTCCATTTTTTTTTTATATTGTGTTTAAATATGTATGCACGATATACATCATGTGATGACTCCCAAAAGTTACATAAATTTGATGACAGCAGAGTATAACTCTCGTCTTTAACTAAATTTATTTGTATCCTCTTCTTCTTATTGAACTTCCTTGCAATACTAACAAAAAATTGTAAGAAAGTGGAAGCACCAAGAACGTTTTAGCTCGCCCTACATTTGCCAAAAAATACACACACAAAAAGCTTACATATTCTGTTAAACAAGTATCGCGAATTGAAAAAAAGTAACAACAATTTCACAATAAACGTTTTCATTTATATTTTCAAAGACATTTTCGCGAATCGACTTTAGTTCTCGACGTGAGTTATCTTCTATGTTTTCTATCTACAGAAAGCGTCTGGTTTGAAGTGGTCATTTAAGTTTTGGAAAGTGAAAAAAGTGATGAAAGTGATACCACTTAGCGTTAAGTTCTTGGTCAGGAACTCGTTCACAATTATAGCCTTTTGAGATGGTGCGCTTTTTACACCATACTGACGGTGTTACTCTCTCAAACGCCGCATACACCCATTGCGCCTCGTCACTTTTTTGACAGAATATACGTCTATACATACATACATATGTCACACATATATTGCTTACATAAATATACAATATTTACTCAGCAAAGAGTTTGTGTACGGCGCTCAAGGAGTAACGGCGACAAAAGCAAATATCAAAACAAAATGAAAAGGGAAAATTTTTATTACTGGCCCACAACTTTGGTTATTTTTAAAGCACAGCAATTTCAGAGAAACGTGAAAAATGGTACGTGACGTAATAGGATATGCTCATAATTTGTAACGAAATGTGCACGTGACGAGGCGATGCGGCGTTGACTCGATGATGCTGTCTTTACACTTTTGCTAATGGATGGTGGGAGTGACTGAGTCATGGACGTGATGGCAAATATTTATGTACATAGTTGGTTTGGGTCAACAATTCAATGAGTTAAGCTTTGAGGCGGCGAAAGTAACAACAACAAGAAAGCAGCCAACTCGTAGCAATTTGGCATAACCTAACCACGCGGTGCCATTAGTGCGGCTTTTAAGTTATCGTAAATTATGAATTAATTAATTTAACAGTCTAATGGTTCAAAAAGCAATTTACATGAATTTTGAAGTGTGTGCTGAAAATTAAATTCAATAATTATGTGCGCACTCATATAAAGGTATATTTTTTCACGTAGACCCCACGCATTCCTGTGTCATAATTTGAAATCAAAAAGGTTGAGTAATTGTTGGCGGGATGTGGCGTAAAAAGTATTTAATTGTGTGTGCGTACAGTTTTGCGAAGGTTAAGTGTAGGCGGTGTGAATGCTAAATGACGAAACTGACACTGTTAGAAACAATTTTTTTTTTGTTTTTTGATTTCATAAATTGATTTACATATTACAACGTGCGACAGTATAAGTTATCCAGGAAAAGTTTCATATGCACGTGAAATCAAAGCATAGGATTCTTATAGTAATACTGCGTACCCAGTTTTTACTTTTTTCCTTTATCAAATTATTTAAAGAACTTTAAAGCTTCACTGGACACATTTTCTATCAAATACTTACATATACGCACTCTATAATAACGACATCAAGTGCAAGAAAATTTATCCAGCTATTAGAAGCATTTTTGTTTTCTTTTGAATTTCGTTCTTGTTGTGAAGGAAATAGTTGAACTTCTTCATGGTGAAAATAATAGAGAAGATGTGCTCAATTACAGACTGTTATTCGGCTCTGAGCGAATTTGTCAGCATTAGCTGATGGGCTGACGTAACAGGCGATGTATCTACAAAAAAACTGCGATTGGGTTGGTGATATATGAAAAAAAACAACCAATTATACTTCGTTGCTTTCTGAGCAAGGACTGGTTGGAC
This sequence comes from Anastrepha fraterculus, assembly GCA_037575425.1. Lineage (NCBI taxonomy): Eukaryota > Metazoa > Arthropoda > Insecta > Diptera > Tephritidae > Anastrepha > Anastrepha fraterculus. Next base: position 16,264 of record JAYXIM010017585.1, read on the forward strand.
GAGTGTGTGAAAAGATTGTGCAGAATTCGGCTGGCGATTCTCTTGTAGCGTGGCAGCCGAAGTTCCCCTCACAATTTTCCTTTTCACCACATATAAATAGCAAACCTGGTAATCTATCGCCCTCGAAATTTTTTTATTGATACACCTAAAAAATCAAGATCAGAATATCCGCTGACGTTACAAGTATGATGGAATACAAGATTGCTGCTGCCAAATTCGCTGTATCGTCAGGCTTTATGAATACAAACAAAACAAAAGGAAGGAGAATTACTTTTTTGTGAAGAGAAAGAGTAGGCGTAAGGAATAGAGACTAACAAACATAAAAATTTATACACACACATGCACGCTAGGGTGGGTCGATTTAAAAATCGCTCATTGCTCTGTGAAAATCATATTCTAGAGATCAAATAAGAAACTTTGCCGAATCAACCATACCTCTAAAACGAATTCTGATGCCCTCCATTTCAAAATATCACCATTTTTGGCCTTTACATGAAAAAATCAGCTAAATGTCTATGTTTTTTCTTTATTTTTATTCATTTATAATAATATCTATTTTTTCTCTTAAGAAATTTATTTAGTCAGAACATATGTAAATGAAAAAATCAATTTAAGTGAGTTATAGAAAAGAAACTAAAAAGTTCGACCCAAATTGGGGGATATCAGAATTCGTTTTAGAGGTAGAGGCCGAAGAAACCGGCAAAGCTTCTTATTTTGATCCCTAGAATATGATTTTCACAGAGCAATGGGCGATTTTTTTGCCTCCCCACAAATTCACTAAAAGTTCGACCCAAATTGGGGGACATCGGAATTCGTTTTAGAGGTATGGTTCCTTCGGCAAAGTTTCTTATTTTGATACCTAGAATATGATTTTCACAGAGCAATGGGCGATTTTTTTGCCTCCCCACAAAACGACCCGGCATAATGCACATCCGTTTTCCCTAAGCGGCTTCCGCATAAAACCGCAAAGAAACTGCATTTGGAAATGTCAAAAATCACAATATTACGAAGCCATAAAATCAATTTTCACAAATATGTAATTTCATTTTGTTTTGTATTGAAAAGGAGCTTCCTTGGCGTTGTGTAGCATTCTCTAGTGGAGGTAGCAATCGTCTTCGGTGTCCCCACGATGATAACCTCCATCTCTGAATTAATTTCGGTTACACACCCTAGGGATCTCGCTATTTTTGTGCCTTTTTGAAATGGTGACGGTACCTCGATGTCCTTAATTAGGTGCTCCATTGTTTGCTTCAGAGGATTATTTATGTATGGTTGTTTTAAAATATTGATGGTTCTTGGGTCCCCCCTGAGACCGGTATCCCAGTTCGTACGTACAGTCGCCTTTAGACCCCGTGGTTATCTTTGCAATGCAGGGAGGTCGACGCGAGGGTTGACACATGACCTTATGAGTGCATGTGTTCAGTGCCGGGTCAGCGTTAATAGGGAGCAAGCTCAACCTAACCTGTACCACCAACTTAACGGCGACGAACTGAGAACGTACCTCAATGCCTGCCACGGTTTTAGCGGGATGGGTGCAATTGTAGCAATGTCTATACCGCAGTTTCTATGTGGTTTCAACCCACGTACTAATGGGGTAACCACTACTGTTACCAACTCTCATAATCAATTCAAATCATTTTCCAGTGACATAATACCAGAATCTTACTAGGCTCAGAATCCAGTATCCTTTGTTGTAGCAAATGCTTGTTTTGACTACTTTTAGTCAACTTTCCGGTGGGGTTCAGCCGCTCATTTTGAGTCAGACGTTGATCCAACACACGCTTACTGTAAGACAGTTGCTGATGGGATTTCGCAACTACATACTTACATAAGTGCTTACACCTAGCGTTTTTCTGGGTTGAAATACACCTCCAAGCGGCTATCAGGTAGTTCAACGATCCAATGACAATAGTGTTTCCATCGCCACCAAGCCGGTGTTACACCTGTTTTGCTCAGCCTATTGGCGTTGAGTTCATGCTCAAGATCAATAAGGTGAGATCTGGATTTTAGTCGCTTCTTACAACAGGCATACCTTACCGCGGCCAAATTCTAACCCCCACCTTCTCTATCCCTACAATGCTGAATGATAATCATCTATTATTCGTGCTAATGTCAGAAATCTTCTTCGGTTATTTCAGCCAGAACGAGTGCCACTTTCTTGATTCACAATTTGATTCTTTCTTTTAAAATCTTGTTTCCTTTGGCGCATTGGAAAGGGTTTATAAATGGTAAATTGTACTTGCCAGGCAATGGGAAATGTGCTGGCGCATTGCCTAGCTCCACAGCTACGTTAACCACAACACTTAAAAACGATATTCTTCACAATCGATTTTGCTAAGCCACGTTTTTGGCACGCCATAAAACTTAATTTTTATCTCGGAGAATGTAAAAATCGATTTTGCGGTTTAACGAAGAAAAAACTACTAAAAGCGAAATTAAGAAAAAAGTTTGAAAACTGATGATTAAGCAATTGACAAAACAATTTTTGAAAACTGAAAACTTTTGAACCCAATTAATTAATTTAAATAGTTCGGTGCCCTTCAGAAATTTGTAAATTTTTTTAATGTTATCTTCAGTGGCATCTTTTAAAAGAAGAAGAGGATCTGTGTTGCTGAAGTAGTGATGCCTTTGAGCAGCAAGTTCTGGGCAGGATACCAGTAGATGATGCACACTGACTGTGACTTGCAGAAGGCACCTGCCTTTACCCTGTAATAGGTTGACGCTAGTAATTATGGTGTGCCCAATACGGAGTCGTGTGTAATGTGGTTGGTGGGTACCGATGATGGATAGGGGTTAATATTCGAATAATGGTGTTTATAATACGACCATTCACGAAGTAACTTAGTTTGCTTCTGTTCATGAATAAGTCGGTATATGTCGCTGGGTAGGATGACTTCTAATGTGACTGTTGGTGTAATGGAAATGTCCTTGGCAATTGTATCTGCCAGTGTGTTAGCCTGGATACCGGAGTGCCCAGGCATCCACATAGTTTTGATGCTACTACGATAGGTAATTAGTATGTTTTTAATACAGTCGATGATTTTGGTTGATTTTTTGTGGTTTTGGATGGCTTGGAAGCAGGACAAACTGTCGGAGCAAATTATATGTTTACCCTTACTTTTGGCACAGTATTGAACGGCTTGTAATAAAGCGGTTGCTTCAGCGGGGAAAATCGAGCAGAATGAAAATAGAAGGCCGTACGCGATAACTTCCTGATTTTCCTTTACCACTGCGTAAGAAATGTGGGATCCTTTTGACCCGCCAGTAAAAACCAATTGCCACACGTTAAATTTATAGTCTGCGATAGATTCGAAGAACTTGGCTCTGTAAACGGCGTTTGGAGTATTATCTTTCCGTAAATTAGGTAGGTCGTTGATAAAGGATTTTTTGCTAACCGCCCACGGTGGGTGATTAGTGTACCGCAGAGTATGTGGTTTAGAGGGCAATTCCGCATGTTTAGCAAATAAGGCGCAGGTGTGTATTGATGAGAGTATTTTAGGGGTAGTTACGCGTGAGGTTGCAGATTGAAAGTCTTCGCCAATAAGAAGGTTGAGGCTTAGAGTAAGCTTTGGATAGAGCCTGAATATTTTGTCCTCTATGTTGTCGTATAGAGACGGAAGGCCCGATTCGGCAAGAATGACCTTTATGGGCGATGTCGGAAAGGCGCGTATGTATCTGTACAACCTCTTCTCAAAGCTTGACCAATTTTTAGATGCCATTCCGCCAAAAATAGACTAGACTGATGTCAGAGAAGTTGTTGAGCCAGTTTTTAAGTACCTTCTTGTTATCGAAGGTAACGACGCCCTTTAATTGGTTTGACAGTTTGACAAGGAGCGGAAAAGATGGTAGTCGGTCGGCGCCAGATCCGGAGAGTACGGTGAATGCTCTCAGTCGAGCTCTTGGCGTGCGGCCTTGACGACTTGAGCATCATAGAGCCTGCCGTCGTGAAGGAGTATGGTTTGACCATGTCGTTCAGTTCTTTTCAATCGAATAGCCTCATTCACGCTGTAGCTAGACAATGTAGAGCTTTTTATTGACCGTGGCATTCTTTTCGAGCATTTCCCAGTGCACCATACCCTCTCAGTCCCACCAAACACATATCATGATATTATTTGGACGAAGATCCGGTTTAACTATCGGCTTTGGCGTATCTCCTGGAGTCACGCACTCGTTTTTTTTTGCTTCATATTGATGTATAAGCACCATTTCTCATCCTCTGTGACAATTCGGTACAAAAAGCGGCGTTTATGACCGCGTGTTGCTCGATGGCGGGCGAGATGCTGAGGAGTAATTTTAAGGCAACTTTCTTTGTTTTTTCGTTCAACTCGCGAGACAGACAGGCTCCTAATTTTTCGGTAACTCCCATTGAATAGAGGTGATTGAGAATCGTTTTATGATCGCAACTCATTTTTTCTGCTCATTAACGACTGGTTTGGTCACCGTTCACCATCAAAAGTGATTTAAGACGTTCTTCATCGAACTCAGAAGGACTTTCGCTGCGGGACGTGTCATCGTCGTCAAGGACACCATTTTTGAACTGTGCAAACCATTTCCGTGCTATAAACTCGCCTATGACACCTTCTCCATACACGTCGCAAATGTGCCGGGCAGCTTGGGTGGCTTTTTGACCTCGATGAAAAGCAAAGAAGAGCAGGTCTCGAAAACATCTGGGGTCTCACGGTTCCCAATTTTTCGGTAAATCTCATTGAATGAAGGTGATTGGAAATCGTTTTATGATTCCAGTTCATTTTTTCCGTCAATTCATGACTGGTTTCCACTTTCTTTCTCCTTCAAAAGTGGTTTGAAACATCTCATCAAACTCATAGAATTCAGAAGGCCATCCACTGCGGGACGTGTCTTCCACCTCAAAGTCGCCTTTTTGAACTTTATACATTATTTTCGGCCTGTAGACTCGCCTATGACAATTTCTCCATACACGTCGCAGTCGCAATTATCCCGGGGCTTCGGGAGCTTTTTGACCTCGATGAAAAGCAGAAAAGCAAAGAAGAGCAGGTGTCGAAGATGTTGCCTGCCTCCTGGGTACTCCATTTCTAGTCTTCAAAACTAATAAAAAATTATAACTCAAAAATACAATTAACATAGTTTTGTAGAACAGAAAGAGTTCTATAGAATATCAAACAGCAAGCAAATCGTTATGAAATAAAAGAAAATATAAAAACGCTATGAACTTATTCCACAATTCAATAGATTTCTTTTAAAACACGTTGGTTTTATAATTGTGTAATTTTTTGTTCAAGGAAACTTAATTTTTTTAATTATATCATAATTTTTATAATATCCAACTTTTTCGGCTTTGTCTAGCGTCATTACCGTCACTGGACAGCTCAGTTGCGGGTCGTCTTCGAAGCGGAATAATAACTTTCACCATCGCTTATGAAGCAGCAAAATCAGGCCTGATCAGATTTCATCAAAAATTTGTTTCGGAAATTTAACAAGAAATTTATTCATAGTGCAGTGCAAATTGCACAAATTACAAAAAATTCCAGTTTCCGCTGATACATAAGCAGAGTTGTGGCTGTTAATGAATCAAAGGAGCTGTAATGTAAACTAACGGTAAATCAAGAAATGAGTGGTAATACTAACGAGATGATGAGTAAGCGCTAAGTACGTTTGTTCGAAAATGTATCACCCACCACTGGTATCGTTTCTTGTTCACAAAATTTCCGTTCTAGGAAATTGTTTGCAATGTTACTTACATCAACAGCATTTTGGTACTTTTTACGTAGCCCGAAGCAGCAACTGCCCAAATTATTGCGCTATATTTAAGCGCATGTCAAATTCTCTGTTGCGTGAAGAAGTATTAAAGATACACATAAATGACAATAGCGAAACTATGTATCATTTTGCTGTTAACTGAGCGCTAGACAACTGACAGCATAAGCGCAGAGTTCCTAAATTATTTGAAACAAGTAAGGAAGTGCTAAATTCGGTCCGGATCAAATTTTAAGGTCAGTCCATAAGTGCGTGAGGTTTTTAAAGGTGGTTTTAAAATTAATAAAAAATATGTTTGAAGTATTTATTGATCAATAATATATTTTCCTTCATTATTTACAATGTTTTCCCAACGTTTGGGCAAATTTTTAATTCCCTGCTGAAAAAATTGTTTCTCCTCGGAGCCAAAATACTTTTCGATATCCCTTTTTATAGCTTCTTTTGAGAAGTAGTTCTTATTACTCATATGGGAGTGAAGCCCACGGAAAAGGTGATAATCACAAGGTGCAATATCCGGAGAGTACGGTGGATGCGGCATTAGCTCCCATTCGAGATCGTTCAGCTTGCCTAATGGTTGCCTTGCGGTATGAGGTCTTGAGTTGTCGTGGTGAAACAAAACTTTGCGTCTATTCACTAAAGACGGTCGATTTTTTTTAAGGGGGTAGCCTGCTTTAGAGGCTTCAAAAAATCGATTTTTTGTTTTATGCATAAATGTCTTTCCAAAATATCCAAGAATGTGTCCTCAAAATTTCAGAAGCAAATTGAAAATATTTTCGCAGTTACAGAAGAAATTGTGAACAAGCGTCGAGCAGGTATACGAGCGGATTTTTTATATACAAAAACTTTGACGCGCGATTTCTCGGTTTTTTATTTTTACGATTTTTCCTAATTGGCGGGAAAGATAGGGAAAAAGTTAAACGTCCTATCGAAACGGGATAACATTGATTGTATTTGGAATTAAATTCTCTTCTAGTTGAACCTAAAAAACCTTCAGAAAGTTATGATTAACCCACTGTTTAAACAACTAAAGTGAATATGTTTTCCCAAAAATATGATTTTCTTTTAATTAGCGAAAAATTGTTGAATTTCTCACTTTTTGTTTAATTTTCTTGGTTTAACAAGAAGCTATACAATACTAAAATAAACATTTTTTTTGCGTTTTTGGTTTGAAATGAAAATTGCGACCAGCATCTTTCCCGCTGCACGACACATGCACACTCGAGGCGCCCAGGCAAAATGCTTGTACCAGGCATAACGTGACATATATTTTAATGAAAAAATTTGAGAAGACTGCTGAAATATATAGCAATAACCCCTGAAAGTTTTATTTCAATCGAATATTTCTTTTCTTCCCGAAAAAAATCCACGAAAAAACCGATTTTTTGAAGCCTCTAAAGCAGGTGCCTTATGTTGGATTGATAGCTGATGGGAATAATAATCAGCAGTTTTGGCCTGGTTTGGTTCAAGAAGTTTAGAAGAGAGTCTTCTTGGGGTGAAGGCCATCTCTAGGGGTCGGTTCTGCTGTTTCATCTATATCTAATCATTGGCGTTTGCAAACAGGATTATTGTAAAGGATCCATTTTTCATCACCAGCAACGATACGGCTCAAAACACTTTCATTTTCAAGCCGTTGCAGCAGCTGAGAACACACTTTCACTCTGTGTTGAAGGTTGGCGACGGAAAGTCTATGCGGAACCCATTTTCCCAGCTTTGATATCTTTCCCAACTGAACCAGGTGCCTGTGAACTGTCCCATGCGATGAATTTAACCTCTGAGCTATCATATCGACTGTCAAATTTGGCTCAGCTTCCACGGGTTCGAGCAAGGCGTCGGAGTTAAAGACTTCAGGACGACCAGCGCGCAGGGCATCCTCCACGTCGCAGTTACCACTTCGGAGTTTTGAAAACCACTTTTGCGCAGTCCTCACACTCACGGTATCGTCTCCACGAACAGTGTTTATTTCTGCAGCAGCAGTTGTTGCATTTTTACCACTTTTATAAAAAAAAAATACAAAATATGCCTCTTATGCGCGTTCAAAGATTCCATTTTATTTTTTTAAAACACGTGCTAGAAGCGATTAAAATCACTTGTTGAATGTACAATATACCAAAGAAAATAGAAATAGTTCCGTTATATTCCGCGAATCATTTTTTGTATGCAAAAATCGTACAAAAGTGAAAATATGGGTAAAATACGCACGAATTTATGGACTGACCTGATAGTTAAACTTATTTGGGCTGGCGGCTAATTTTTTGCAACCAAACAAACTCATAGACAATGAGAGTTACAGCTCGTAATATCAGATGGGCGGGTGGGGAATGTAGTCTTAACATATAAAAAGTGGGCAAGGTTTTTATCCTATCTCAGTAATGTGTAAGTCGAATGCAAATGAGGTGGAAGGCAATATGTGTGACCAGTTTGCGTCGTTTTTGAGATACAGGCATTTACCCAAAAGTTGGTGTGGCACCACCCATTATTAAACATTTTACGGACGGACAAGCATGGCTACATCTACTTCTCTTCTCATTCTAAACATTTCGGTATATTATCTAACTCGATTCTAAATGCTGTTACATACAAGTGCGCACATATTCGAGGGGAGTGCAATAAGTACCCGTGTCAGAAATGAAGACACCATTTTTTCAAATTTTTTTCTTTTTTCAACATAGTCCCCTTTTAGGAAGATATACGTCTCCCAACGCCTCGGCCATTTTGTAACCCCTCCAGAATATAGAATTTGGCGAACTCTCCAAAATACTCCGCTGTCTCGTCGATGACTTCGTCGTTTGAACTAATTTTTTCCCGCGAGTCAAGAAAAAGTCGCAGCGAGCTAGATCGGGTGAATACCGGAGGTTCGGCAGCAATACATTAGCAATTCAAGCAGTTTAGCGGCGACAATTCGGGATGAATGTGCGGGTGTGTTATAATGGTGAAACAGCACCTTCTTTTTCGCCAAGTGCGGCCGTGTCTCCTTAAATTTTTTGTGAAAGTGGTCTCCCTTTTTCTAACAAATCCATGAATGACGTCGTTTGCGTTCCAAACAATCGACGTCATGACCTTTCTTCGCCTTCTTTGGAGCTGATTCACCATTGTTTTGATTGTTGCTTAGTTTCTGGTGTGTAATGATGAATCCAGGTTTCATCAACGGTGACAATTCGACGCAAAATGCCTTCAAATCTCGCTTAAATTGTTCCAAACACTTAATTGTTCCGTCACATCCGCTTGTTGTCCACCGTGAACGATCGCGGCACCTACCGGGCCGACAATTTTTCATCGCCAACTTGCCATGTAAAATATTAATTGCCGATCCGGTCGACACACCTATGGTTTCTGTTACCTCACGTACTTTCGCTCGTTAATCAGCGAGAATCATGTCATGGACTTTTTGAACTAACTGTGGTCATAGATGAGGAAGCGTCCCCATAGACAGCATCCAACTTTTCTTTTATCTTCTTTGGAAGATTTTTTTTCCCCACCCAAAACCAAAAAGCGAATTACCGAACGATACTGCTCTTTTTCTATCTTAGCGAAAATCACGAAACACGTCTTAGTCGAATAGCTGCCAAATCCAAAGCAATCTATAAATCAGTCTGACACGATTCTAACACCAACTTCACTCCGTAACGCCCTCTGTCATCAAACACGGGTACTTATTGAACCGCCCTCGTAAAATTTACATAACTTTCTTATTTCTATTTCAGTTCGTTTATTTTCACGCACACTCTTTGCATAATCTACCTACATACATACATACATTCATATGCATAGCACAAATTGGCTTGCTGTTCGTGGTATTTGGCCCACATTGTCCTCATCATTATCCAATTAGCATCTTTGTTTTTGTTATCCTACAGAATTTTTGTAATTACTATCCTTTGAACTTCGAAAAGTGATTATGTTTCACAAATTAATGCTATTACAGACTATCCAAAACTTTATTACCCAAAGGCGTTACTTTCATTTGGCATTCTGTATTAAGCGGGATTGCTGCCTTACTGCAAAATTGTCTTTGCAGTTTCTCAGTCAATTTTAGGTATCAAAATAAATCACTTCCATCCAAATTTTGCGCCAAGCGACAGTGCGATAAGTTCACTCCAACATCGTGCAGCGAGATGCTAAGCAATTGAGAATGTGTTTATGTATGTATTTGTTTATATGTCAGGGTGACACAGTTCCTGGCTCTTTAACCTTTTTACAAGTATGATAAGTTCTTTGGCATAGAAGACGCGTTGAAGCGACCCATTGTGGGAGTGCCCGAAATTTCATGTAATTTGGTAACGAAATGTATAAATGTACGGTGATTTCAAAATTGAGAATAGTTTTTCCAGAAAATCACGGGAACGGAATATTTATAATTTTAAGGTGCTTAAGTAAAGCTGATTAGTAAGAAAATAGGTAATAAATGCACAGAATTTTAGAAAATAATATTACTGACAACTGGAGCAGAATGAAGTAGGAAGTTTCTTTGGCTCCGATTCTCTATTAATTTCCAAAATGGGCTGAGGTTAAGATTGTATTTATTCCAAAGGTAGAGAAATAACCCGAACAATTGCCTAAATCATACAGACCAATTAGTCTTAGCTCATTTTTCCTTAAAACAATGGAAAAGATAGTTGACCAGTATATTAGGGAAAACAATCTAGCTAACTTCCCACTGCATCGACTTCAATTTGCCTATCAACAGGGAAAATCCACTGCGACTGCAATACACAGCCTGGTAACAGTTATTGGAAAGGCTATTGAGTCCAAACAGATAGCACTATGTGCATTTATTGACATATCAGGAGCTTTTGATAACACCTCCTATGAGGCAATCTATAATGCCCTATATCTAAAGGAGGTACCTGAACCCATCACTAGATGGATAATAGTCATGTTGAAATCTAGGACGATCAGCATAATCAAATCTATCAAAGCCACAAGAGGTTGCCCCTAAGGAGGCGCACTCTCTCCTCTTTTGTGAATATCCTAGGTTTTCACACTCAGGGTTACGCTGATGACCTAGTAGTTTATGTATTAGGCTGGCATGAGGAAACCATTTCGGATCGCATGCAGCAAGCCCTTATATTAATAAACAAATGGTGCACGGAAAAAGGGCTTTCCATTAACCAATACAAAACAGTACTTGTACCGTTTACTAGGAGAAGGAACATAAATCTCAAATATCCGACAAAAATATCCACTCTCGACAGAAGCAAACTATCTTGGCGTCAGTCTTGACAAAACGCTTACGTAGAATTCCCATATTGAGAGAGTTACTTCAAAAGCCATAAGGGCATTCTTTGCCTGCACAAGGCTTTTTGGTAAGACATGGGGACTAAACCCTAGAATGACCTTCTGGACATTCAGCACAGTTGTGAAACCCATAGTCACTTATGCATCCTTAGCATGGTGGCCCAAGGTCAAGCAAAGAAAAGCAGTAAACGAATTAAACAAACTGCATCGCCTGATATGTGTTGGTATTACAGGGGCTATGAAAACATGCCCCACGGATGCATTGAGTGTGCTTCTGAACATACCACCGCTTCCAATCTTGATTGAAAGGGAAGCTCGCTCGAGTGCCTTAAGATTAAAAGGTATATCTGAACTTAAAATTGGGGAAATGAAAGGACATTTAAAGATCTTGGAATACTTCCTACATAATCCCATTCTTCATAGGGATGATATACTATCACCCAAACCTATACTCTTCAGGAACTTCCAAGTTATGTATAATTAATGAACGTACAGACTGGAGAACTAATTCTATCACTTTCAAACATGGCTCTCAGCTATGGTTTACTGATGGGTCCAAATTGGAAAATGGTAGAACAGGGGCAGGAATCAATGGGCCTAAATTCAACATATCGATTCCGATGGGACTCTACCCAACAATATTCCAGGCAGAAATACATGTCATTGAAATATGTGTGAGAGAATCCTTAGCAGGAAAATGAGAGGTACTCACATCTACATACTTTCAGATAGCCAAGCGGCTCTAAAAGCCCTTCTATCAACAACTATCACTTCTAAATTGGTAAATGATTGCCTAAACCTTCTCAACACGTTAGGAAACCTCAACATAGTAACACTAGGCTGGATTCCGGGACATGAGGGAAAT
>JAYXIM010017586.1:0-23486 GCA_037575425.1 Anastrepha fraterculus
AATTCGCTTTTATAAACCTCTCTCTGGTCATTGATGTATTATATCATTTTCTGTGTTGTAGAGATTTGCAATCAGGAATTCGTGCGATTAACACCAAATATTTAAAACAGCAACTAAAGCACTTGCGCGTGAATAACTGTACCGTCAGCAGCGTTCTCCGAACATTTATGGGGAATGCTTATGCTGCAATAACAACAAATAATATGGTACCTTATCGCATGTGTGGTGATAGAAATAAAATGCTGGCTCGAACAAAAATTTTAATGCATTAAATTTACAAAGTACGATTTAGGTTTTTATTCAAGATGTAATCTAAAGTAAGATTTAGCTTTTTATTCCAAATGTAATCGTACTTTATGGTGCAGAAAGTTAAATAAAATTTCACGTCAAGCAGGTTGGTCTATAAAGGCTAACATCTGAGCCAGAGAATTTTACATTTATGAGAAGATTCAGTAATTCTTTCTTACCACACTCAGCTCTGTTAACTAAATTCTGTTAAGTTTCCTTACAGTTAAGCTGCGAATTCTAAATCTTTCTTTCCAAAAAAGGACTATGTTGAAAAATAAAAAAAAATTGGTTTTGAAAAAATGGTGCGTTCATATCTAACACGGGTACTTATTGAATCCCCCTCGTAGCGTGCCGGTTTGAAGCTTTTGTTGGTAAAAGATGCCTAAGTAGTAAACTAAAAAGTTTTATTGCAACACATACAGTAATTTTTTTATTTTTATTTTTTAAAGAACTGCATAAATAATAATCAGCAATTGTGTTTGCTTTATGACACTTTCATTTGCATAATCAAAGCTATAACAAATTCAGTCGACTAATAAGTGCGCTCAGTATGATTAAAAATAATACGCACACAAACATATGTACATAAATATACTATATACCTATATCTGAAAAACCTGAGCTCAACTACACTCTGCAGCTAAATTTAAAATCATTTCTCCCCACCGCCCTCACTTGGCCACATTTTGCATAATAACACATTTTCGTAATTACGCAACCGCAATTTTACATCTGTGAACAACCCGGTATCGGCAACACAATTGCCTGTACCTGCCCGAAGGTTGGTTGTGGCAAGTTCAACCAGCGTGACCGGCGAACCGAGTTTGCAGCAGTAGCAGCTGTGGTTTAAGCTGCGGCGCCGTTGGCTCTGTTTTTGTTGCTTGGTAATCCGACTGGATCCGTGTTTAACTGAATAAGTTGCACTACCGGGTGTCGTATTATATTCTGAAATGGCGCACAACTCAAAAACAAAACTAACAACAACAGCAACAACAACTACTAACTGAGTGTAACAACAGGAATGCCGCATTTGTGTGCGATCTACTAAATTCGCTAAAGTGACTAACAACCACGCGTTGGCGTCGGCTACCTTAGGTCGTTGTGATGGCAGTTAGATTGGTGCGGCTGTGGGCAGTGGTAAACAAGCAGCAACACAGCAGCCATTAAAGTACACACACACATATATATATATGAAGGAATTGAGATATACATATGTATATGTGTGTGTATCTCAGATTTTGCTAACCCGCATTTGGATCATTATGAATAATTTTTATCAAGAGCCCAGGCGGTGAAAAATCGTGTGAGTGAGCCTGAGGTGTCTAGTGCAACCTAACTTTTTCTGTGTTGAGTGGGGGATGCAGTGCTTTATTAATGCATAGATATGAATTAGGAAAAATGATTATTTGTTTTAAAGGATTATAGTGGCATAATGCATTTAACTTGAACAATTGTGGAGGTGGAACGTCTCCTGCGATTTGTTGTATTTACATATTGGACCAGACTCATCATGATGATTCATGGTGATGAGTCTGCCAAATAATATGGCGGGAGTGTAGAGCTTGCAGGTAACCCTATCGAAACAGTGGAGGAATGCACTTACCTTGGCAAAGCTGCCCCGGTTGGTGGCACTCACGTATACATAAGCTCCCGATTCGAAAAAGCTAGAGGGGCATTCGGGATGTTGCGCCCTGTATGGCGAAATAACATTTTTTTTTTTTGTGGAGCAGGGGAAGCATCAAGAGCCTATGTCCGAAGTCGTGGTGAAGGACTTTAACCCAACGAAACCCCCTCTCATGTCTTACGGTATGTCCTCCTAAAACTGCATAGTTAAGTAGTACGTCAATAGTACGTTATTACTCAATCGTCTGTTATTATCATTCTGTTCCGTGCATTGTGTTATGGAGCTCTTTCTAAGGGCCTAGGTGCATATTCCACGTAATTTTCCAGTTTTCTTCGTTTTCGCAAATATGTGGGATAAGATTTGTCTCACTTATGTTTTCACCAAACGCTCTTTTAAGCAAATTTCGCTCATTAATGAACCGCGAGCATTGGAACAAGATATGCCTCGCCGTTTCTTGCGTACAGAATCACTGTGCTCGGGACTGTTAACAGAAGTTTCCGTACACTTGCGCGAGGGCTGCCAATATTGCGCATTAGTCTAGTCCACGCGTTATTTATTCTTTCGGCTTTTTCACTGAGTGACTGTTAATGATGCTTAAAAGTCATTTTCGAGTCAATGAGTACTCCCAGATATTTGATATATGCCTGCGACCTTATGTCATGGTCACTTACCGTAATCATTAACTCTTCACATACCCGACGTGTTGTCAGTTTTTTGAGCTTCAAGTTCTAACTTCACATTTCCAAGCCATCTTCTAAGTCTTACAATTGAATCGTAGCCTAACGCTTGCAGCACGTCCAGATGTTTTCCCACTATTCCCAACGCCATATCGTCTGGGTACCCAATGAGGGTATCATCTTCAGGAAGCTCAAGCGAAACGACAACCTGAGCTCCAGTTTAAAGGTTAGGCTCTTCAAGTACAATTGCTCTCAAGGAGCCGCTAGGCATTTGGATTAGAAGACAGAAATGGAAGTGGATTAGTCACACTTTACGCAAAGAAAATGGTAACATAGCGAGAAAGGCAATGGAATGGAACCCACGCACAGCGAGAGAAAGAGCGCCAAGGCAGGCCAAGAGGAACCTGAAAACGAAGTGTGAATCGCAAGACGGCTTTACTCGGGTTAAGCTGGAAGTTGGTGAAGGCGTTATTCAGTAATCGGAAAAGGTGGTGCGTAGGTGTTGTTGGTCTCCTATGTCCCGCTGCGGATTCAAGGAAACAGCAAGGATGATGATGATATATGGGGCAAACTACGTCAAGTGTAACTGCTTAAAAACTTCATCGTTTCGATTTCGTTGAGTTGAGTTGAGTGAAGACAGTTGACGAAATATAAAGATACAATTTTTTTTTTTTTGATACATTTGCTTTACTAGACTTCCAATAAAAAAATGTGTCTACTGTAAATTTTACGCAAAATTCATAAGTTCATAAACCTTTATTTATCTAAGTATGCAGAGTGATAACAGAGCGGCCGCCGTAGCCGAGTGGTTTGGTGAGTGACTAACCATCGGAATTCAGAGAGAACGTATGTTCGAATCTCGTTGAATGACCAAAATGAAGAAAACGTTTTTTCTCATAGCGGTCGCCCCTCGGCAGGCAATGGCAAACCTACGAGTGCATTTCTGCCATGAAAAAGCTCCTCATAAAAATATCTGCCGTTCACAGTTGGCTTGAAACTGTAGGTCTTTCCATTGCATAGAACTTCTTCGCCAGTGATTTGTTTCTCGCGCTAACTAGCGCCAGGTGCACACTTCAAGTAAAGTATAGTCCTTTTCCACCTGCTCTTTCCAACGCAAAGGAGGCCTTCCTTTTCCTCTGCTGCCCCCAGCTGGTACCGTATCCAAGCCGGAGCGGCTGAATCCATGCGGACGACATCGCCCAGCCAGCGAAGCCGGCTATGTCTATGTCGTCGTAAAGCTCGTACAGCTCATTGTTCCATCGCTTACGCTAGTAACCGTCACCAGTGTGCAAAGACCCAAAAATCTTCCGCAGAATCTTCCTCTCAAACACTCCAAAGACTAGTTATGCAATATAGTAAAATATTCCAGTGTTGTGTGGGAAGCTAATAAGTAACCTTATATCGGAAAGTTGTAATATCTGTAGGCCCGCAGGGGTTCCAAACGGGGTTTGGGTGAGTTTTTTAGCCTCCGGACATACGATTGCATTGACAGTAGCTTTGACGATCCATTAGGCATTTTAAACCTTTCCAAAAAACAAAATCTCCGGATGGTGGAGCAAAAAAAACATTTTTTATAACCAAAAAAATATTTTTGTCTTCAACTCCGCCTGTGTTAAATTTTTGCAGAACACTGGAAACGTATCCTCAATTCAAATAAATTATATAATTATAATAAATTGTTTAACCAGAAAACGCTTTTAAAAAAATCTAAAAAACAAAGATCAGCAAAAGTACTGTTATATAATATACTAGCAAACCCGGCCCCCTTCGCTGGGCACACTAAAATAGAATAGATATGGTTTAGAACAGAAAATATATGATTTTCATATTATTTATTTCTTTATTCTTTATTCAAGCGCTTTGGCATAAACAATATTTTTTGTTTTTCTATTTGTTTTTGAGTAAATATAAAATATAAATTGAAAATCAGGAAAAAAGAAGATTGTTTTTAAATTTCAAATCAACGCATATGAATAAACAATCGTCTTTTTTCCTGATCATCCATGAATTTTTCGTTTCAATTTATATGTTTTATTAAGCATTGGAGCTTTTTTAACCATTATCCATTTATAGTTTTCAAAAAAAAAAAACGAAAAAAAAATTTTTTTCCACGAACACATACTTTCATTCGGATTTCACATTAAATTCTCAAATTTCGTAAGAAATTATTCACTGATCCAAAATCCACTCCAAAAAAATTCACAAGCAATTTTTACACTTTGCACTTACGTCTTCTCCTTATGGCATCCAAATCAGAAAGAAATATTGACACATTGTAACTCACAATGTCAATTTGACAGTTCAGTTCCGCCCCAAGCGTTAAAAAAGTAAGCGACATTATGGCTGGTTCAAAAGAACGCTGTACCCGTTGCCAGTGCTCCGAATTACAACCAAACTTTACGAAACCCATTTTCAATACTTACTTAACAATGCGCGTAAGTTTGGTTTAATTCGGTGCAAAGACACGGCGGTTCCACGTTTTGGCATATATTCCGAGACCCTAGTCATCAATAGGTATGAAAATTACCCCGTATTAAAGCACTTAACAACAGCTTTCATTTGATATCCATATTGTACATACACAACCAAAGGTTACCCGGGTCCACGTTTTGACCTATATCTCGAGACCCCAGTCACGGAGCGGCATGAAAAATACTCTGTACTAAAGCATTCACCAACAGCTTTCATTTGATACCCATATTGTACATACACAACCAAAGGTTACCCGGGTCCACGTTTTGGTCTCTATCTCGAGACCCTAGTCACGGAGCGGCATGAAAAATACTCTGAACTAAAGCATTCACCAACGGCTTTCATTTGATATCCATATTGTACAAACACATTCTAGGGTTACCCGGGTCCACGTTTTGGTCTCTATGTCGAGACCCTAGCCACGGAGCGGCATGAAAAATACTCTGAACTAAAGCATTCACCAACAGCTTCTAGTTGATACCCATATTGTACATACACATCCGAAGGTTACCCGGGTCCACGTTTTGACCTATATCTTGAGACCCTATCTACCAGTAGGTATCCAAACTATACGGAAACCATCTTCAATACCTCCTTAACAATGTGTGTAAGTTTGGTTTAATTCGGTGCAAAGACACGGCGGGGCCACGTTTTGGCATATATTTCGAGACCCTAGTCATCAATAGGTATGAAAATTACCCCGTATTAAAGCACTTATCAACAGCTTTCATTTGATACCCATATTGTACATACACAACCAAAGGTTACCCGGGTCCACGTTTTGACCTATATCTCGAGACCCCAGTCACGGAGCGGCATGAAAAATACTCTGTACTAAAGCATTCCCCAACAGCTTCAATTTGATATCCATATTGTACAAACACATTCTAGGGTCCACGTTTTGGTCTCTATCTCGAGACCCTAGTCACGGAGCGGCATGAAAAATACTCTGAACTAAAGCATTCACCAACGGCTTTCATTTGATATCCATATTGTACAAACACATTCTAGGGTTACCCGGGTCCACGTTTTGGTCTCTATGTCGAGACCCTAGCCACGGAGCGGCATGAAAAATACTCTGAACTAAAGCATTCACCAACAGCTTCTAGTTGATACCCATATTGTACATACACATCCGAAGGTTACCCGGGTCCACGTTTTGACCTATATCTCGAGACCCTATCTACCAGTAGGTATCCAAACTATACGGAAACCATCTTCAATACCTCCTTAACAATGTGTGTAAGTTTGGTTTAATTCGGTGCAAAGACACGGCGGGGCCACGTTTTGGCATATATTTCCAGACCCTAGTCATCAATAGGTATGAAAATTACCCCGTATTAAAGCACTTATCAACAGCTTTCATTTGATACCCATATTGTACATACACAACCAAAGGTTACCCGGGTCCACGTTTTGACCTATATCTCGAGACCCCAGTCACGGAGCGGAATGAAAAATACTCTGTTCTAAAGCATTCATCAACAGCTTCCATTTGATATCCATATTGTACAAACACATTCTAGGGTCCACGTTTTGGTCTCTATCTCGAGACCCTAGTCACGGAGCGGGATGAAAAATACTCTGGACTAAAGCATTCACCAACAGCTTCCATTTGATACCCATATTGTACATACACATCCGAAGGTTACTCGGGTCCACGTTTTGACCTATATCTCGAGCCCTATTTCCAAAATAAAATATAATCCATGTTACTCGTGGATGATGTAGCTTTCGAATGGGGAAAGAATTTTTAAAATCGGTCCAGTAGTTTTTGAGCCTATTCATTACAAACAAACAAAGTTTTCCTCTTTATAACATTAGTATAGATGTATTATATTTCCTACTGGTTGTAAATGCTCAGCTTATTTTGCTGAAAACCATTAAAATCATTTAATATGTTCAACTTTTACATGCAAATATTTCCACTGAATAGATAACACCTGCTTTATTTTTGTTTCGCTGCAGCTAATTAAAATAATTCACATTCATTCTATAACGCCCAAAACTATGCAACATTTTATTACACATTCTCAAATATTTAGATAAATATTTGGTAATCACGTATGTATGCACCCCGCAGTCAAACCTACGAGCTCTGAACAACTGAAATTACTTCAGTTCGCCTAGAAGCTGCAGTAGTTCGCCTTCCATCTTTTTCCAATCCTAGCAACTGATATTTTTAACTTGGGGATGCCCTGCCAAATGTCAATTGTCAGTCTGTGTTAGTGAACTAGGCAGCTGCTGTTATATCAGTTAGGGAATTTGTAAGCTTCTAAATAGACCAAAAGGTGCCAGTTACATTTCTTGTGAATATCATCAGTTTTTGATGTGTTGAAAAAGTAATAAAACTAAGTAAAGCGAAAGTTTCATAAATATTTTATTGTGCATTACACAAAATTTTTCCTATTATTCATATTATTGTTCGACTAAATATGAAAAAAAAGAAATTAAATTCTTATTTCTTAAAAAGTATGCCTTTAATTAAATTTTAATTTAAATCCCATTAATCAATTACACTTTATCTTTTATTGCCTTTTATTCACAGGTAAACTAGCCAATGGTCGGCAGAGCAGCGCCTCGTACTGCGACGATTATGTATTCAATTTACCTACATGAAGAGCGATGGTCCGGTCTAGAACGCTGCAGCGCTGCAAAGTGATCTATGACAAGTCCGAACAGAAAACTGTCAAACTTTCTACTAAAACTTGGAAGGAAAGATATTCGGTTGATGGTCGGCATCATTACAGGACACAACCCATGGGGTCAGCATATGACCACCATTTGAATCATTGAGGACTGGTCTTGCTTGGAGGAGGCGGATAGCACTGAGCACTTTCTCTGTGCGTGTCCTGCTTTTCTAGAGCACGAGTACGAGTTTTGGATTCCGATGTCGTGAGAGTGAGTAATATTCGTTCTCTAAAACTGGGGGATATTTACAGATTTACCAAAGAATCTGGAAATTTCTCACAGGACTAACTACCTCTGTCTCTGTCTCTATTCTTTCCCAACCCTTTCTCTGATACCTTTCTCCTTTCCTCCTTGACTATCTACCCTCTTTCCAGAGCTCTGAATACGATGGGGTTTTTAGCCTGAGTGTTTTAGGAGCCACCAAATCTCTCTCAACATACATACATGCGAAATATGTGCGAGCAAAAATAAAAATAAAAATACCAACACATATGGAAATCAGTGAGAGCATAAACTTTTCAACTTTCCTTAGCCTGTTTATTCCCCCTTATCCCGCTTAGTGGAGTTCGGCACAGCGGGAATGCATTCAAATAGCATTTCATTTTTTAAATAATGGCACAGCGAGAATGCATTCAAATAGCATTTCATTTTTTAAATAATGGCACAGCGAGAATGCATTCAAATAGCATTTTATTTAAAAAAAATGTTCTTTTTGATTGGGAAATTTGTACAACCATAGTAATACGAAATAATTGTTAAATTTCATAAATCAGAGTGCTATTAAAAAAAACACACGGACGGGCGCCACAGTTGGAGACGATACAAAGTCTCCTGATCGGAGCAGAAAATTTGATAAATTCACGCCCATTTATACAACACGCGCCGCACACACGGCAAAATGAGGAGTTTAGGAGGTCAAAAACTACAAATTTGAAAAAAATTATTCATTTGCACTTTTCAGGGTTCCTAACCAATACGTTATGAAAAAAAGAGGTTGTCTGTAAAGTCGGTTTACTGACGATAGTTTAACGTGATAACGTCATAAGAAAATACTGATTGAATGGTTGCATTTTTCAAAAGAAAATTTTAATTTTATTTGTTTGATAGATATTTTGTATGGATATAGAGAATGAGTTAACATTAACATAACATAATATAACATAACATAACATAACTTAACATAACATAACATAACATAACATAACATAACATAACATAACATAACATAACATAACATAACATAACATAACATAACATAACATAACATAACATAACATAACATAACATAACATAACATAACATAACATAACATAACATAACATAACATAACATAACATAACATAACATAACATAACATAACATAACATAACATAACATAACATAACATAACATAACATAACATAACATAACATAACATAACATAACATAACATAACATAACATAACATAACATAACATAACATAACATAACATAACATAACATAACATAACATAACATAACATAACATAACATAACATAACATAACATAACATAACATAACATAACATAACATAACATAACATAACATAACATAACATAACATAACATAACATAACATAACATAACATAACATAACATAACATAACATAACATAACATAACATAACATAACATAACATAACATAACATAACATAACATAACATAACATAACATAACATAACATAACATAACATAACATAACATAACATAACATAACATAACATAACATAACATAACATAACATAACATAACATAACATAACATAACATAACATAACATAACATAACATAACATAACATAACATAACATAACATAACATAACATAACATAACATAACATAACATAACATATCATAAAGCATTCACCAACAGCTTTCATTTGATACCCATATTGTACATACACGTCCGAAGGTTGCCCGGGTCCACGTTTTGACTTATATCTCGAGACCCTATCTACCAATAGGTATTCAAACTATACGGAAATCATCTTCAATACCTACTTAACAATGTGTGTAAGTTTGGTTTAATTCCGTTCAAAGACACGGCGGGTCCACGTTTTGGCATATATTTCGAGACCCTAGTCATCAATAGGTATGGAAATTACCCCGTATTAAAGCACTTACCAACAGCTTCAATTTGATATCCATATTGTACAAACACATTCTAGGGTCCACGTTTTGGTCTCTATCTCGAGACCCTAGTCACGGAGCGGCATGAAAAATACTCTGAACTAAAGCATTCACCAACAGCTTCCATTTGATACCCATATTGTACATACACATCCGAAGGTTGCCCGGGTCCACGTTTTGACTTATATCTCGAGACCCTATCTACCAATAGGTATTCAAACTATACGGAAATCATCTTCAATACCTCCTTAACAATGTGTGTAAGTTTGGTTTAATTCGGTGCAAAGACACGGCGGGTCCACGTTTTGGCATATATTTCCAGACCCTAGTCACCAATAGGTATGAAAATTACCCCATATTAAAGCACTTATCAACAGCTTTCATTTGATACCCATATTGTACATACACAACCAAAGATTACCCGGGTCCACGTTTTGTTCTATATCTCGAGACCCCAGTCACGGAGCGGCATGAAAAATACTCTGTACTAAAGCATTCACCAACAGCTTCAATTTGATATCCATATTGTACAAACACATTCTAGGGTCCACGTTTTGGTCTCTATCTCGAGACCCTAGTCACGGAGCAGCATGAAAAATACTCTGGACTAAAGCATTCACCAACAGCTTCAATTTGATATCCATATTGTACAAACACATTCTAGGGTCCACGTTTTGGTCTCTATCTCGAGACCCTAGTCACGGAGCAGCATGAAAAATACTCTGTACTAAAGCATTCACCAACAGCTTCAATTTGATATCCATATTGTACAAACACATTCTAGGGTCCACGTTTTGGTCACTATCTCGAGACCCTAGTCACGGAGCAGCATGAAAAATACTCTGGACTAAAGCATTCACCAACAGCTTCCATTTGATACCCATATTGTACATACACATCCGAAGGTTACCCGGGTCCACGTTTTGACCTATATCTCGACCCCTATTTCCAAAATAAAATATAATCCATGTTACTCGTGGATGATGTGGCTTTCGAATGGTGAAAGAATTTTTAAAATCGGTCCAGTAGTTTTGAGCCTATTCATTACAAACAAACAAAGTTTTCCTCTTTATAATATTAGTATAGACAACATATTTTATAAGGTATATGGTAAATATTACCATACATTTTTTCCTTCATATATAATAAAAGAATTAATAATTATAACATTAAAACAACAGGTATTATTAACAAACTTGGTTTTATTTTAAATTCTTCAAGTGAATCAAATTAATAATAATCAATAAGAAGGCATATGCAAATACAAATACGAGAATTTATATATGTACATTTGCGCATATACATACATACATATATACGCTCACTTAAGTAGGAGAGAGCAAGATATCGAACGTTGCCGTTCGTTTGCTTTGTTTGCTTTGTCGTTCGTTCCGCCCTTTCGCTTGCAGTTCATTCAATGCAATGAGCAAGGTAACACTAATATGAGCAAGGTAACACTAATGAGCAAGGTAACACTAATATGAGCAAGGTAACAGCTAATATGAGCAAGGTAACACTAATATGAGCAAGGTAACACTAATGAGCAAGGTAACACTAATATGAGCAAGGTAACACTAATATGAGCAAGGTAACACTAATGAGCAAGGTAACACTAATATGAGCAAGGTAACACTAATGAGCAAGGTAACACTAATATGAGCAAGGTAACACTAATATGAGCAAGGTAACACTAATATGAGCAAGGTAACACTAATATGAGCAAGGTAACACTAATGAGCAAGGTAACACTAATATGAGCAAGGTAACACTAATATGAGCAAGGTAACACTAAAGAGCAAGGTAACACTAATGAGCAAGGTAACACTAATATGAGCAAGGTAACACTAATATGAGCAAGGTAACACTAATATGAGCAAGGTAACTACATATGAACAGTAATGAGCAAGGTAACGACACATTTTTTCGTGCGTGCAGCCTGTTAAATCGAATTATAAGACGTTATCACGTCAATAATGATAAACAAGAATGAATGGGTACTCGGGAAGCCTGTACCTATTACCCAAAGCACTTTTATTATGTTGTTTTTGCACGTTGTTGGTGTGTGTGTCGTATTATTTATGTACATTAACTACTACATTTTCTTAATTGTGTTTGAACTTAAAAATACTTGTAAGTACCTAACTTCTAACCTATACAAACGTACCTACATAACTAAAAAGGAAAAGTGATAGGAGTAAAACAGTTAACAGAAATAAAAAATATTTATTTAGGAAAGGAAAAAAAGTAAGTATATTTCAATACCTATACATGATACAATACTATATAGGTTGGGTCCTTATTTAGGTATATCTATAGTTTATAATGATTAATAATCAGGATACTTCATCATCATCTTCATGTTCTTGGCCATCATCTTCGTTTTCGTCATCATCATCTTTATTGATGACGTTTTCTATTGAAGGATTTTCCAACATTTCTAAAACCTCCTTAGCAAATGGTTTCCTTCTTTTATAGTGGCTTCTCCTCTTCGATGCAATTATAGGATCGGAAGCTATAAGCATCCAGTGCGCAATGTCGGTATTGGTGTCGATCCTGGAGGTCTTTCTAGTATGGAAAAGCCGTACGCTTTTAAATTCCTTTTGGCTGGTATCCAATACATCTTCGGAGAATAAACCTACAGGTAGTGGCAGCTCCTTAATAATATCTGCTCCATGTATCAGGAGTTTGTGGACAGAAGCACTCATTTTGTACCAGCCATACCTATCAATGCAAAGTTTTGCAGTTTCAATACTGTAATTTTTGAATTTTTCGTGATTTACGTTGAATCCGCATGATAATACGCTTAGGGTGTTGGCGAATCTTTTGATGATTTCCGTATCTATACCTGTTATATTAGACGATTTGGTAGGCTCAGCAAAAAATTTCCTGGCCGTATTTCCGTCATTGGAATTCCCCCTCCTTGTTTCGGTTGATCCACCACCAATCTCATTTCTTTGTAGAACTTTTCAGTTATCTCGTTTTTTCTTTTTTTAATATTCTCTTTGGCTGCTGTGCCCCTGGCTTGCCATTGCTGCAACTCTATTTTATACGAGATGTGGAGTAGATACTCGTAACACCTTAAGTACGAATGGAGCACAGATATACCAAACTTGAACGGAGTCTTGGAATATTGTTTTCTCAAAAGCAAATCTATTTTGTTTAGCTCATTGGGTGATGCTTTACATATGTTGCAAGCTTGCGTTGATGATGTGTCAGATAAAACGTTGCAAGTCTTGCCATCCATCATTGTACATACAGGATAATGTTTGAAAGTATATGTTTTGTCGTTAAAAGTTACTTTCGTAACCTTTAACCTCTATATTTGCTCTTCAATTTCGTCGTAATGCAGCTTCACAGATTCTTTTGTCTCTTTCTCAATTTGCAATCGAATAATGCGGCTATATCTTGAGGAGGAAGGACTAGGGTTTTGCCATATAATCTGTTTTCCATTCCTTGTTGTGTTCTCTGACATTTGTAATGGCACAATAGTACACAAAATAATGTTAGTGTCACCATATAATGAGTTGTTTACAAAACATTGTTTGTATATGGAATGACCGCCACTCCCGTCAAGACCCCATTTGTACACCACTTTAATGGGTGCGTTCTCTTCGTGATCGTGGTGTGTAAGAAGTACATCCTGCTGTACATCTGCAAGTCTGCGTACCGTGTGGTCAAGAACATCTTGGACGGGGATTTGGACTTCTGTTTCTGATATTTTTATATTGTCAGGGTAGCACTGTTTATTTGTCTGCGCTATAACATTGTATGCAGGATATATATTGGCACCCCGAGATTTCGCCCCTCTTTGCATGCGAATGTAATCTTCTTTACCCATATCAGAGTCAATGATGAACGCTAAAGCCTCCTCAGGGGAATAGGGTGTGATACCAGAAGTCTTTGGTGTATCATGAATTTGTTTTACGCGTTTGTATCTGCGTGGGCTGGTGGTCAATGCCAGGTTTACCATTCGTGCAGCTGTTCTTTTCCCAGATTTTGTTAGACTAGCTTCAGCGGCAGCACACAATACCTCTGGAGTTATTTTAGCAACAATTGGTTGAACACGTCTTCTTTTTGTTCGTACAGAGCCCTCTTCGAAAGATTTTGATGGTCTGCCTTTAACACTTTTTATGTTTGAAACGTTGCTCACAGTTTTCACTGCTGGTAACTCCAAGTCGTTTTTTAACCATGCTGAATTGTACTTGGTGAATCTCTCAATCTTCCAATTCGAGTTCTTCCATTTTTTCAAAAGTTTCGAAACAAACACTTTGAAAACACATTTTATTCGTAACGCACTGTCTTCTGATTGTTTATAAATACTATGATTGTCCAATATGTAACTAGTTAATCGTTCCACACACTTAGACGATGATAATTTATAAAAGTTTTCATTTTGTAGCACTAAAATCAGATCCATTTTTCTAACATGTATTTTCGAGTGACTTTGATCACTCCGACTACCTGTAAATAAAAGAGGATAGTGTCACAATGAGTTCGTTTGAGTTCTCAAAATTCACAATAATAACGGCCAACTAACTGTTAACTGCAAATATCGAAGACAGAAAACGGTACTTAGCTGAACTTTTTTTGTAAGTCTAAGTAAACATGAATTATAAAAGGAAATTTAACTAGACATGCAATATAATATTTAAATACTTACGATTATATTATTTTTAATTTTACTGTATTAATAAAATGTACATACCTGTAGATTCCATGTTATTGACTACTGTTGATATTTAAACACGAGGCGAAGGAAACAATGCGTATTGTTCATTCGACGGTAGAAAGCAAATTAAACGTACAATCATTTCGCTTATCTGCCGGGCCCTCCCACTCCTTTATTGTAAACATATTAAAGGTGAATTATTCGCTTTGTGATGGAACGACTATCAGACTCGAAAAATATAAACTAATTTAGACTTTATCTTCAAGTTGATAAATCGCTTTTTGACCTCCTAAAGTCCTCATTTTGCCGTGTGTGCGCCGTTTAGTGTGACCCGATGCAAAAGTACAACGCAAGATATGTTTAATGTCGCCGTCAATTGAGAAAATACGACATTACTTTTTCCCCAACCCAATAATTCACTTCCGAGTGAAATTCAATTAGATTCTCTACAAAATCCGACATTTGGTGTTTTGTGTCTCACTTTCATTGCTTAACTTTTTCTGAGGAACGGTTAGAATTCACTTCAATTTAAATTTGTGAATTCAAAGCATAATACCACTGGCTGGGAGTTGAAAACAGTTTTTTATTTGAAAATAAAGGAAAAAGTCACTAAGACCCACATCTCTACTGTAGCGAGTGAATCGCCAATTTCTATGAACCCTGTAGCTTTTAAGGCTACTCAATCTGCCACATCACTTCTTTGCGATGCGTAGGAAAGTGAAAATTAAAATGCCTGAAAACATCAAAGATTAAGTGTCCAAAAATGCTGCGCAACAGAGAAATTATATCATTTCCATAAGGCATCGAATGTGTTCCGAATTATAGCATTACGAAATATGTAGATAGCATGTCCCAGGAGTTAAGCATAAAGAATTGCTCTCATGTTCAGATGCAAAGGATAAGCTCCAGGGTTGGTTGGAATATTCAATAAAGTATGGAAATTCGTTTCGAGAAATGGAATTCACTAACATAATTTAATGATATTCGCATTGATATATTACCTTAACAACAATTTTAGCGATTTTGCTATTCGGTAACCCATTTCATAACGAAAATCGATAAGACAAAATCAGCGGCTTTTTATTTTATTTATTTTTTATTTAATACACAAACGCCAATCGGCAATATATAACTTGGTAACAATTAATGAAAAGAGAAAAAATGAATTTTGAGGGGAAAGGTTTAAACAAATTAATTGGGCATTTGTAACAATTAATTGATTCAAAAAAAGTTTTCGAAATGTTGTTTGACCTAGGGGTATGGTAATAGACGTGATTTAATATCTGGTACGAAGCTATTGAGTGATCCGCTGTAAAAGTCCACCTCGTTGTGCAGAGAGTTGACGATCCAGCTAGGATTCGGTTATGTGGACCATTAAAAACATAGTTTTTAGTTGCCCTTGTGGTTTTTAGTAGGCAATTGCGTCTCAGTGGAAGTCCAACAGGTGCGAATTCAAAGCAACTATTGATATCTGCGGCATCGATCAGGCCATTCACAACTTTGAAAAAGAATATTAGGTCCGCTACCTGCCGACGTGCTTGCAAATTATTGATGTGGAACTGGTCATAGATCTCCAGTGTTGATCTGTATCCTACTTGGCGACTGTATCGGTAATCCAGGCTTCTGCAGAGTTTTACTTGTAATCTTTCAACGCGTTTGATTGCAGAGTCAGTAAAAGGAGACCACATTACTGTGCTATATTCCAGAATTGGAAGGACTAAGGAGGAGAAAAGGCTCAGTAAGGTGTTGGGATTTGTGAAGTCCTTGCTGGTTCTTGTAATAAAACCAAGAGTTTTAAACGCTTGGAGAGTAACCTTGTTAATATGTTTGTTAAATATCAATCTGTTGCCTATGATGATACCTAGATCCTTTATGCTGTCGATTTCACTTATTATCTCGTTGTTTAAATTGTAGTTGGTTGGAGTACAAACGTGCGATCTTGAGAAAGATACTGCTGCACTTTTTTTGATATTCAGGTCTAGTTTGCTTCTGCTGCACCAGGCCGACAAGAAGTCAATATCGCTCTGGAGAATTTTGATGTCTTGTACACTAGTAATCGATCTGAAGATTTTTAAGTCGTCCGCATATAGCAGGTACTCAAACAGTAAATGATCGCCAATGTCGTTAACGAATATGTTGAACAGAGTTGGACACATTTGTGATCCTTGTGGCACACCCGACGTTACATCATGCTTGGTGGATAAATGACCATCCACCCTCACTTGAAATTGCCTTTCAGATAGATATGAGGGGATCCAGCCCAGAGCATTGCCTTGAATACCGTATCTGTTGAGTTTATTTATCAAGATACAATGATTTGATTAACAAGTTGACGAGTTTGGTTAACTCAAACGAGAAAATAAGAATAAGTAGTTTTACTCGTAATCGAAGTGGTGAAATTACGTTATTAAAAAAACTCCCTAATATATCTTTCAAGTATTTGGCTTATGATTTATCGCGTGGGGAAGAGGTAGTAAGCCTTCAAACAGTAGGTCGACTTTCGCTCGGAGATGTGGCAATTTTTTCCATTTCGCTACAGAGGAGCTAAAAATTCTATACGGGTTAACTGCAGACTTAACTCAATACCTAATTTCTCAGCTTGACAGTCAACTTAGAGGTTCCAAAATCTCACATGTCATCAACGATCCTTAGGTGAGCAATGGGGAATACCCTTGAGCCCGTTATTCGTTAGCAACAGCAGATGCAGCCAGCCGTTCCATGCTCTGCGCAATAGTAATGTTTGCTATGACCTAAGGGTGATAAATTATTAAATAAATATTACTTTTAAATAACTGGTTATTTTATTCTACCCACTTTTCGCAAATATAATTGAAAAGAACACTCGAAATTGAATTTAACAGCTTGGCTAGTATGCATACGTAAGCGGTTTTAGCTATTCGCCTTTGCGTCATTCGCTCATTTTGATATTTAATTCGACAGAGATGCCACTCTCTATCAGTTTGTACACATTGCAGAAGACAGCTGTTCAGTGTTAGTTAACATGAGTTTGTGAATAGCACAATCGTTAGTACCAACGGCAAATACTGCAGACAAAAATAACGATTGTCGAATCGTTTAATTCCACTACAGATTCACACCTATCCTCGTAGTTTAAATAGAAGTGCCTACTTCAGGTAGATCACCTTCTACCTTTTGGACATTGTCGTAAATTTTTCTGAAATTCGGTTTGTTTATATACATATATACATATATATGGCTATATAATTGGCGCGTACACCCTTTTTGGGTGTTTGGCCGAGCTCCTCCTCCCATTTGTGGCATGCGTCTTGATGTTGTTCCACAAATGGAGGGACCTACAGTTTCCAGCCGACTCCGAACGGCAAATATTTTTTATGAGGAGCTTTTCATGGCAGAAATACACTCGGCGGTTTGCCATTGCCTGCCGTGAAGCGACCGCTATTAGAAAAATGTTTTTTTTTTTTTTAATTTTGGTGTTTCACCGAGGTTTGAACCTACGTCCTCTCTGTGAATTCCGAATGGTAGTGACGCACCAACCCATTCGGCTACAGCGGCCGCGGTTTATTTGTAGGATCGGGTATAATAAGAAGTGAACTGAAAAAATTTATTTTAATTCAATATTGAAAATTTTAGTATGGATAACTTTTTGTTCTTTTCAACATTTTTATTCATTTTTTCCTTGTTTTAGAATCAAATATGCTTAAAAAGCCTTTTTTCTAATCTAATTTTTTGGGTCAAAATTTTTGGTTTTTAAAACACCCCATTCCTCAGTTTATTTATTTTATTATTTTAGTTTTTTTGCTTTAAAAAAGCTTTATATTCTGACTAAATTTTGTGGTTTAAATTTTTCGGGAAGAATATTTTTCCTCCATCCCGCAGACTTGCGGTTTTTTCCATTACTAACAGTTACTACGTTCAATAATCCCTGAAAGTAGCGGTATTCCATTAACTTTTCAAGTCTTTCCCCATGAATTTTAAACGAAAAAATACAAAAATATAATAAAAAATAAGAAGAAAATTTCAGGAAAACTAGCATAAATCTGAAATAAAAGAAAAATTTTTTATAATTAAAAAAAAAATAAAAATTATTGTCAAGAAAAATTTCAAGAAAACATTTTTATTTTAAAGTATATTTTAACCTAAACATCAAAAATTTCTAAAAAAATCTTAGGAACAGAAGGTATTAAGAAAATCTGAAAATTAAATAAATCTCAAAAACCAAAAAAATACTTTACATACTTTTTGAACACAAACCAAAAAAAATTTCGCTATAAATTTTGAACAAACAAAAAAACAAAACTAATAAAAGAAATATTTAATTTTCAAAAATGAAATAAATTATTTAAATATATTTTAACTTAAAAATCTAAAAATCAAAAATTTATAAAAATGTACAGAACAGAAGGTATTTGACTTTAAAAATTCTGAAAATTGAGTAAATCTTAAATACGAAAATTTTCCCATAAATTTTGAACACAAAATAAAAAACAAAATTCAAGAAAAATGTTTTTTAAGTATATTTTAACATAAAAATCTAAAACCAAAAGTTTTTAAAAATGTAAGAAACTGAAGGTATTAAAAAAACGGTGAAAATTGAAAAACTCTTAAAAAATGGTTTACATAAAATTTGAACAAAAAAATAAAAAAACTTTTTTTAATTAAAATTAAATCAAATTATTTTTTTTTACATTTCCAAAAAAAAATTTGTTTCAAGTATATTTCAACCTAAAATATAAAAATTAAAAAAAACTCTGAAAATTGAAAACATCTTAAAAAAATGTTTACCAAAAATTTTAACAAAAAAATAAAAAAAAGTTTGTTTACTTCAAATTAAATTAAATTACATTTTTTACATTTCCACAAAAAAAAAATTGTTTCAAGTATAGGGTTTTTCAATTGGCGCGGGTCGATTTTGGCGCCCTATGGCAGCTATTTTGTTTTGGTGTCATCTGTCAAATATTTTGTTTATTATTCAGTTGTTTATGCCAAATCATCATGGCAAGTTACACGATTGAACAGCACGTTCAAATGATAAAACTTTATTATCAAAATGAGTGCTCATTAACGCAAACGTTGCGCGCATTGCGCCCATTTTTCGGTAGACGGGGTAGCCCTTCCAATTTCTTATGGCCCATATTGAACCATATGGACCTAGACGACATGTGGTTCCAGCAGGACGGCGCTACGTGCCACACAGCAAACGCCATTTTATTCCATTTCGACATCTACGCGCCTTTATTGAAAAACCCCATATATTTTAACCTAAAATCTAAAAATTAAAACAAAAAACTCTGAAAATTGAAAAAATCTTAAAAACATTTTTTCTACATAAAATTTGAACAAAAAAATAAAAAAACCTTTTTTTACTTTTAATTTTTTAACTTTAATTTTGTCAAATTATTTTTTTTTACATTTCCAAAAAAAAAATTTGTTTCAAATATATTATAACCTAAAAATCTAAGAATTAAAAAACAACTCTGAAAATTGAAAACATCTTAAAAAAATTTTTACCAAAAATTTGAACAAAAAAATAAAAAAGAATTTGTTTAATTCAAATTAAATTAAATTACATTTTTTTACATTTCCACGAAAAAAAATTGTTTTAAGTATATTTTAACCTAAAATCTAAAACTTAAAAAAAAACTCTGAAAATTGAAAAAATCTTAAATTTTAATTTTTTTTACATAAAATTTGAACAAAAAAATTAAAACAAATTTTTTAATTAAAATTAAATCAAATTAATTTCGTTTTACATTTCCAAAAACACAAAATGGTTTAAAGTATATTTTAACCTAAAATATAAAAATTTAAAAAAAAACTCTGAAAATTGAAAACATCTTAAAAACAATTTTTTTATATAAACTTTGAACAAAAAAATATTTTTTTAAATTAAAATTAAATTAAATTACATTTTTTTTACATTTCCAAGAAAAAGAATTGTTTAAAGTATATTTTAACCAAAAAATCTAAAAATGTAAAACAAACTCTATTAAATTAAAAATTTATAGAAATGTTAAGCACGGAAGGTATTTTACTTAAAAAAAGTCTATACCAGATCCGGGCTGTAATGTTCTGGCGAATATTTTTGTTGATCGACACCATCGGCACTCAATACCTTTTATAAAAATAAGGGTCTAAAATACCCAGACGCATAAGATTTATTATGTTAAAATGTACCATAAACGAATGTGCCATTAAATTTTATTATGAACTCTCAAAGGCAATATTGAAAGTAAGTATAGTCCTAACCAATTTTTCTTTAATAACTAAGATTAGCTTAAGTCCAAATAAGGAAAACTATATAATTAGAGCGTATGCTTCGTTAGGTGTTAGGGAGCTCCTCCTCCTCTTTGTGGTGAGTATCTCAATGTTGTTCCATAAAGCGCAGAATACATACATACTTGTATATAGTACTAGCAAACCCGGCCCCCTTCGCTGGGCACACTAAAATAGAATAGATATGGTTTAGAACAGAAAATATATGGTTTTCATATTATTTATTTCTTTATTCTTTATTCAAGCGCTTTGGCATAAAGAATATTTTTTGTTTTTCTATTTGTTTTTGAGTAAATATAAAATATAAATTGAAAATCAGGAAAAAAAAGATTGTTTTTAAATTTCAAATCAACGCAAATGAATAACGTCAGTTTTCCTGATCATCCATGCATTTTTCGTTTCAATTTATATGTTTTATTAAGCATTGGAGCTTTTTCAACCATTATCCATTTATATTTTTCAAAAAAAAAAAAAACGAAAAAAAAATTTTTTTCCACGAACACATAACTTCATTCGGATTTCACATTAAATTCTCAAATTTCGTAAGAAATTATTCACTGTTCCAAAATCCACTCCGAAAAAATTCACAAACAATTTTTACATGTTGCACTTACGTTTTTTCCTTATGGCATCCAAATCAGAAAGAAACATTGACATTAACTCACACTGTCAATTTGACAGTTCAGTTCCGCCCCAAGCGTTAGAAAAGTAAGCGACATTATGGCTGGTTCAAAAGAACGCTGTACCCGTTGCCAGTGCTCCGAATTACAACCA
This sequence comes from Anastrepha fraterculus, assembly GCA_037575425.1. NCBI lineage: Eukaryota > Metazoa > Arthropoda > Insecta > Diptera > Tephritidae > Anastrepha > Anastrepha fraterculus. Next base: position 21,597 of record JAYXIM010017586.1, read on the forward strand.
AACTTTACGAAACCCATTTTCAATACTTACTTAACAATGTGCATAAGTTTGGTTTAATTCGTAGCAGGGAGACGGCGGGTCCACGTTTTGGTATATATTTCCAGACCAGTCATCAATAGGTATGCAAATTACCCCGTATTAAAGCACTTATCAACAGCTTTCATTTGATACTCATACTGTACATACACAACCAAAGGTTACCCGGGTCCACGTTTTGACCTATATCTCGAGACCCCAGTCACGGAGCGGCATAAAAAATACTCTGTACTAAAGCATTCACCAACAACTTCAATTTGATACCCATATTGTACAAACACATTCTAGGGTCCACGGTTTGGTCTCTATCTCGAGACCCTAGTCACGCAGCGGCATGAAAAATACTCTGGACCAACAGCTTCCATTTGATACCCATATTGTACATACACATCCGAAGGTTACCCGGGTCCACGTTTTGACCTATATCTCGAGCCCTATTTCCAAAATAAAATATAATCCATGTTACTCGTGAATGATGTAGCTTTCGAATGGTGAAAGAATTTTTAAAATCGGTCCAGTAGTTTTTGAGCCTATTCATTACAACCAAACAAACAAAGTTTTCCTCTTTATAATATTAGTATAGATATGCATACCATACCACCAGTTGGTACCGCATCGAATACTTTCGGAACCGAAGCATTTGTATCCATTCGGGCGACATGACTCCGTCAACGTAGCTGATGGATCTTTATTCGCTGCCCTATGTCTATGTCGTCGCTCATGTCTAAGCTCATACAGCGTGCAAAGGTTCAAAAATCTTACGCAAAATCTTTCTCTCAAACATTCAAATGGACGCCTCATCAGATATTGTAATCGTCCATGCTTCTGCGTCGTACGATAAGACGGTCATGATGAGAGCCTTATAGTTAGTCAGTTTTGTTCGTCGAGAGAGGACTTTACTGTTCATTTGCCTACTTAGTCCTATGTAGCACTTGTTGGCAAAAGAGATTATCCGTTGTATTTGAAGACTGACATTGTTATCGGTGTTAATGCTGGTTCCTGGATAAACGAAGTCTCAAAATTATAACTGTCAACAGTGGCGTGGGTGCCGATGCGCGTGTGCGCCGTCTGTTTGTTTAACGACAGGAGGTACTTCGTTTTGTCCACGTTCACCAGCAGACCCATTCGCTTTGCTTCTTTATCCAGTTTCAAAAAGGCAGAACTAACAGTGCGGATGCTAAGGTCTATCATGTTAAAAAAATCAAAAATAAAAGGAAAAATTTTCAAAATATTTAAAATTAACTTCGCAAAATATTAATATAAAAATATGTGTAAATACATAGTAATATTTTGAGCTTCGATCCAGCTTCTCTCAGTCCAATACGTGCCGTAGTGAAAACGTTAAACGCATTTTTCTTGAAACTACATCGACCAGAGTCATAAGTCGAAAGAATATTGAAATTTTAGCGGCCTATTTGCAATTATATCTACAAGCCACCGTAGAAGGCTCCGAAAAAGTTATTATTTAGCGTGGATTTTGGTTCGACGGCATCACCGGCCCTAATTTCTTCCACGATGTGCAAAGAGCTGCACACTTTGTCAATGACAAGATTATATGGGTTCCAAAGTATAATTCCATTTAAAAATTTAAATTTTTTGATTATATTTTCTTTTATTTATATTTTCCTTTAACTAAAATGAAAATCGTACCAACTCTTCATTGTCAACTCAATCCCGTCCACCACGCAACTGATTCATCTCAACTTGCCCCATCACATAAACCCTCTTCGTCAACTCAAGCATTCCTGCATTTCCGACTTCACCTTTCTTGTGTGGCATTGCATACCGTAATTTCTGCCAAAACCTAGCATCTTGCCAGTCCAGATAAGTATTCATATCCAAATATGCCTTCAA
>JAYXIM010017590.1:0-19124 GCA_037575425.1 Anastrepha fraterculus
TTATTTTCAACTGCTCGTATGTATGTTTCTATGAAAATTTAAAATTATTATGCCATATTTTATAATAAAAGTAATTGTCTCAGCAGCTTTTGCCTACTGAGTTCACTATATAAACCACTTACTGTGAAAGCTTCTTCAGACAGTTCCAAATTGTATAAGCAGTCGTGTATTACAAAATGTTCAAGAAATTTCTTTGCTTGTTTGTGCTGATTAGTGGTAAAGTCTCGATTTTATACAAACACTAAGAAATCGATTGACTATAAATATAAATAATTTCCATTCACAGTAATCGCCCTCATCAGCGAATTGCCAAGCGCCAATGGTGCATTAGCTAGCACAGCTCCAGCAGAAACTTCAACAGAATCTGCAGCGGGTGTAACAGAATGGGACGAAGCTGGTTCAGGCGATGAAATTGAACCAATAGCAGATGATGATGATGGTGAAACTCCTATTTCGCAAACCGAATCGGAGCTTCCTATTTCTCCTATCCTAATATGAAATTTGAAAACTGAATTTTTCATAGAAAATTGTAAATAAAAATATTCACTTTTTATTCCTTTGTTCGCAAGCAATAACCAACAAAGTCGAAATTCATGAGAGAAATTGTCAAAAATATCGAACTGGATTAATGACTTAGAAAAAAAAAACATTGTTAGAGATGTAGTTTAGCTAGCAAAGTCGGTAATATTTACGTATAACTCCATTGTTTTGTCCCGAGACACCAGAGCCGGAGCCGTGCTCGGTCCTGGAGCCATCCGTGAAAATGCGAAAGCAATGTTTGCCGAGTTCATTTTCTGAGTTCGACCACAATTGATCCTCTGGCAGCAACACACTGTATCTCTTTGCAAGTACAACCCTTGATGGCATGAAGTCAAGCGGCATGGAGAGAATTGTTGAATCGAAGTCCATGACTTCCCTGTTTTCCAATGCGGGGCAGGCGCCGTACCAATTCCCATTGTGTTTCAGCCTGCAGATGGAATTTAAGACCTCTCCTTGGATGAAAGCATCAAGTGCTGGTAGACCAACCAGAGCATCTAATGCTGGACCTAAAGTAGTCTTGAGAACTGAGAAATTCGCATAAGGTGAAAGAGTCTGAGCAAACCATATTGGATCGATTTTTTTAGGTAACCTCAAGAAATTGCTAAAAAAGGCATATTAAAAGGAATCAAAGTTATTTTTGACCTGTGACGAATGCCAATATACTTTGCCGAAGTCAGTTCTGTTAGATTACTTAGCTTAATCGGGCAATTGACAAAGTGTTGTGAATTTGCAAGTTTCTACCGAGAGTTCTACCAAAGTACGCTACTTGTAAAGGCCTTATTACGATTTGATATAAATATTATAATATACTAGTAAACTCGGTCAGGCTTCACTATGGCACACTATGGTGGAATTGTTTGATTACACTTTTACTGTATAGCGCTTGGCTTTCAGAATTAAAGATGGTCGGTCGTTCAGTAACGACAGAAGTTACGAGTCAAAAAGCAAACTCCTTTCCTACTGCAAATTCAGCTTAAAAAACGCTATGGTGGTCAAGTAGACAACAGCCGAGGTTTAGTGAGAGATTGTTGAGGTGTAATTTACCCTTTTGTTTTACAGGACCCAAGGTCATAAATTTAGTATGGAAAATTACTTTTATTCAATTCAATGTAAAAAATGTGTGAAAATAATACAAAATTAAGAATCAATTTACTTTTGCTCGACACGACCACTTTTTGCCTTGACTATGGCTTTAAGACGGTCCAGAAACGAATCGCAAGCTACCCGAATGTGACTTGCTGGTATTTTGGCCCACTCGCGGACAATGGCTTTTTTTAGCGTCTCGACTCTGGTAAATCTTTTAGTTCGGACCCTGCTCTTCAAAATGGCCCAAAGAGTATAATCCATCGGATTCGCGTATGCTGAATTCGTAAGCCATTGTATGGACGTTATGAAGTTCGGAACATTGTTTTTGACCAAGAACGGCTATGGTTCACTCGTACTTTGGGAGAGGGTGCCGAGTCCTGTTGAAACGTCCATGGTCTGCCACCGAAATGTTTGAATGCCCACGACTTCAAAGCAACCTCCAGAATACTTTCCCGATAATATTTCGCATTTATCTTGACGCCAGGCTCGATGAAAACGATTGGAGAACGCCCATCTGCGGTTACAGCGGCCCAAACCATTACCTGTGGCGGGTGATGCCTCCTGATACTGGTGATGCCTCGATGACTCAAATTCTCGTATGAACGGTCGGTCAAATAAACTATCGTTTTGGGACTTTTCGAATTGCTCAATTTGAAATATTTTCTCGTCAGAAAACACAATGTTCAGAAATTTGTCGCTTTCGGCAAAGCGAAGCAACTCCTTCGCTCTTTCAAGTCGGACTTGTTGCTGCTTTGGTGTGGTATCATGCGCCCTTTGGATCTTGTAAGGCTTGACTTTGAGATCACAGTATGCGGCGGATGCTATGGTCAGATATTTTCAGTTCTTTCGCCATTTAATTGGTACTTCGTTGGGGATTTCGCTCAAGTCACTTCTTCAATTTTTGACACATTTCACGTGACGTTGCAGTCTTTTGAAGACCACGGCCATGACGTTTCGTGATGCTACCAGTATCATGGTAACGAGTAATGGTGCGATAAACAAAAACTTTATTTACTTTAAGGGGCCCGAGCTCACGAACATTCGTTGGCTGGGATTTTATAGGCAAATATAATGCAATCTCACTATTACGTTTGAAATCCATTACCAATACTCTCGGCAAAATGCTTCCGCGTGCTCATAAACAATAATCTGGACTGTCATTTAGCCAACTAACAGAGAGGTGTTGTCCGTGCATTAGCTGCGCGAGCGGTTTGAAGGTGGTTGCACTTCGAGTGCCGGACCCTGTACACTGGAGCCATCCGGTGAAACTGTAGGGACCCTTTTCCATTCATTCTTCTCTGATATTTGTATTGAAAAATTGTTGTCTAAAATGAATGCCTACTCTAACAGTGGTAAGTTTCCCGGAATGTTACTTAAGATTTTTGAGTGTCCAAACGTAAGGTTTCTTCAGTTCAGTTGATTTGTGGTTCTGAATCTGAGGTTTGTCACGGGTACGTGATAAAATGTAAAAACATATATATTAAGAGCGCATGACTTACTTGACTTTGTAATAAGTGAAAGCAAACGACTTTAGAGCAATAAACTCAAAAATCATTTTCTTAGAAGTAGTTTTATTTTTTTATTTTTCTGCTGTTTACTTTCATGTTGCAATAAAAAGCGATAATTACAAACCCGCGTCTAGTAACGATACCACGATTTCTGCTCATTTATTTGCAAGCGAGTGTTCCTATGCTCGTCTCAAATTCGTGCCGCAGGATTTTATTGTAAAAAACTTCAGTACTTCACTAGTTTCTGGCTACTGCGTTTACTATATAAACTCTTTACTGTGGAAGCTTCTTCAGACATTCCTAAATTGTATTAGCAATCGTGTGCTACAAAATGTTGAAGAAATTCCTTTGCTTGTTTGTGCTGATTAGTGGTACAATCTCGACTTTATACAATCAATAAGAAATATATCGACTATAATTATGAATAATTTCTAATTACAGTAATCGCCTTCATCAGCGAATTGCCAAGCGCCGATTGCAACTCTATTACTCCCCCCACAGATACTACAACAGAGCCTGCAGGTGCTGCAGATGCAGATTCATTAGACGCTGATGGAGATTCATTAGACGCTGATGCAGATTTATTAGACGTAGATGGAGATTCTCCAGACGCCGATGGAGACTCATTAGATTCTATTCCACTAATGCTTTTTATATATGGGTAAAAAAATGTAGATGAAAGTACTTACTTCAAACATATAATATTCATACCAGCATAATTTTATTACTGTTTTAACTTAGGAAGATATTATCTTGGTTCAACAAATTGTAAATTTTCTAAAAATATTTAGAGGTGCTGCAATCGGGAAACCAACAGGACTTGAGGCTTTCGTGGGTATGAGATGACATATCAATAAGAAGGAACTCAGAGACGAAGAGTTAAAGCTATGGAATTCAAGTTGGCACCAAACTGTGTGGGGTACAGTAAGCTAAGTTCTCAGCGGGAGGGTATAATCAGAAGAGATTTAAACATCTCTTAAACCTCCCTAAGGACAAACTGACAATGGCATTCTGGCATTCTTACCGGTCATTACAGACTGCGCAATCATCAGTGTTTCATAAATTGGCTCCCGCAGCCTTCCATTACTCTTCGTTTTCAATCGAGTTCTGCATGAGAGCCTCTGGGCTCCTCTTCATGATAAAGCGTTGGCACTCAAGAAACGCCATGATAAACATTTGGCATGTAGAAGCAAAGTGTTTTGCTGTGATGCTTGAATTTGTAGAAGTACGATTTAAAACATTCATATTCGCTTAAAAATTGCGAGAAGTGAAAATTCCCCTCTCAGCCTAAATCGTTAAATCAGATACGCGTCGGTGGAACCAACGATTGTTCGAGGGTTTCTTTTTGAAGTGAAACTTCTTTAGGAGCGTCGGGGGCCCCAAGGCAGATTGAAAATAGGCGAGTGAAACGGTAAGTTCGGAGCGTTACCGAAATCCGTCAAATGGGCGGGACCAAGGAGCAGCTGCTCCTTCCCACTCTCGCCTATTCGCTCTCTCGCATCGCAAGCGCTGAACGATGTGAGGGAGCCACCGAGACACGCCGTCTCTCCTCTTCTCTCTCGAATGCCTTTCTTTCTCTCCCGTTTGCTCTATAGCAAACTACCCACGCCGTGCATCAGCCGTTCAGTAAGTGTGAAGCGAGGTTAAGATATTGCGTTGACCTGTGATTCGCACTGAACGAAGCGATATTCTTAAATTCAGTGTGTGTTGGTGAACAATTAAGTTACGGGCAAAATGAGTCAGAGTGAGACCGATGTGACGCAAACTTGTGCATCAGATGCGACTCATCAACAGATAGTTGTCTCCAATATGCCTGATGAAATACATGGCAATCCAAGGTAAATATATATTAAGTAAATATATCAAATAAATATATCAAAAAATATATCACATAAATGTACGATGAAATACATCACGAATGAGGGATTTTGAATACATAACCTCGTTAACGTGTGGGTTTGAATAGAAAATTCACTAAACTCGTAATTAATACACAGCCCCGGTAAATTGGTTTATCGCGTTCTTTCTGTTGGGCTCCCATGCATGGAACAACCAACTTAGAAGTTTCACTTCTACCGTGCGTGAGTCTGACAGACCCTAGATTTTTTTGTTTTTTTTTTTGCCTTTCTCGGATACTTCTTTGGCTTCCTGCCGCACAGCTCAGGGCACTTTTTGGATAATTAAGCTGCGTCTTTAGCCAAGATGTTTATGGGCCGAGATGCATCCAGCTACAATTTTGGAAATTTAATGGCCTGGAGTCCCCATGACTATCTGCGTCCTGCGTCTATTGTAATGAGGCTATAGGAGTTTCGAAATATCACACGAAGAAATGAAGCTCCATCTGATCTGTGCTTTCCTGAGAAATAAGTTGTGCAATTCCTCTCTAACAACAATCATTCTGCATGCTTGTAGAATCGCAAAGACTTCTGCCTGAAAAGCACTAGCAGTATTTGGCAATTTTAAGGGGTAGATAAATTGGCTGATTTTGAGAAAACTCCTGCTTCAACTCCCTATTCAATATTTTAGGCATTAGTGAAGACAGAGGTAGCAGATTTCCCTCTCGTTCCAATCCTGCCTACTTGAAAAGATTGCCCTGGCACGACCCTCAAACTCCAATTTATGGATAGAGAGATCTGTGCGAAGTTCAGTGTCTGCTGATAAGAATGCGGACTGTATCTAACCTATTGGTTATAGGTATTTTTCTCATATTTGTAGTGAGTAGGGTACCTCAGTGAAATTTGCTTGAAAGATGATGGGGACGTGTAATACTATACTAATACTTATATATGTATGTGAATCTTCACCCTTCAATCGGCTAAGTTTGGAACGAAACTCAACTAAACGGTCCGTCTTCATTTTACAAAGGCGACGCCCCATCTGATTAAGCTTCGGTGACTTTGGAAACCTTAGTCAGCGATTGGAATTACGAGCCAATCTCGATTGGTCGAGCCATCGCCTGACAACACCTGTGGCTATGAGACGCCCCCAATCTCTAAATAAAGAAAATGTTGTTTCAGCTGAAACTAATGGAAGAATTTTCTTCAATAACACAATATGCAGCACTATCGTATGAAAATCAGTATTTTAGTAGAATCAAGAATACTGGTACGAACACAGATAACGTACACAGTATAACCACATGCCCTGAAGATACCTTAAATTTAACGAAACAAGTTAAGCTCCGACTACGACCCGATATTTTATGCTCTAGATGTCGCTGTGCCCCCCGTAGCCAAATGGGTTGGTATGGGCCTACCATTCGGAAGTGCTCGGGTTCAAATCTCGGAGATGAAAAATCAAGTGTTGGAGGATATTTCTCGCTGCAGGCAATGGCAAACCTCCGAGTGTATTTCTGGCATGAAAGAAGCTCCTCATAAAACAAAAAAAACATATGCAATTCGGCGGCGTAAAACTGTAGGTCCGTTCATTTGTGGAGAATATCAAGACGCAAATAAGAGGACTAGCTTGGCCAAACATCCAAAAGGGGTATAAGTGCCGATTATATGCATACAGTGTACTCTCTGCTAACGGACACCTTTCTTAAGCGGACACTTCCCATAAGCGAACACTTTTTTCAGTACATAACACAAATCCTAAAGAAATTTTTTAAATTTTTTGCTCATGGGCGGGCAACCCTCTAATATTAACTTTTTTACACTTTTCTCATAAGCGGACTCCCCTATAAGCGGACAAATGTTTCAGTCGCTAAGGTGTCCGCTTTAAAGAGAGTACACTGTATATACTTCTTTGGTCGTTAATGGAATCCCAAGCGGGAGGAGGAAATAAGATCCGTTGTATCATAGCCTCCAACAGCCCAGTAAGCCCACAGTTACTCACTGAGGCGGGCAGAAATCTGTGAGGTGCAACGCTAAAATACTCTCGACTGCAAACAAGGACGATGGACACGATGGATGGATGCTATCCCGGATTGGTCAGCGAGATTTTATGTATCCATATTAAATTTATTGCAAATCTTTGTTTGCGTTAGAGTTAAGAATTTGATTTTTAATTGTGTAATTTGGTGAGTCTTGGTGTGCTGGTCTCAAAACTAGTGTCAAGACTGGTTCTTTCTAGGTGTCGATTCTGCATCGATTCGACTATGGATTAACGACTTCAAGAGGTCTGGCCATAGAAGGCGTTGGTTTGATTTGGACTCCTGTGGAGTAGCCAAGTATTTCGTGAAAGAACAAAACAGGAAATTAGCGATCTTTCTCCTAAAACTTAGGAAACGCTGGTGGCTGTAATCGCAGGGCACAACGCCTGTGGCAAGCATATGGCTACCATGGGAATCATCGGCGACCCAATATGCCTATTATGTCGTGAAAATGAGGGCATCGCAAAAAATTTTCTCTGTAGCTGTCCGCCGTTTTCTAGATTCAGTCTTAGGCTGTTAGGCTACGATGTACTGAGTATGGATAAAATCATACTCTTCCTCTTCCGGATCTCTTAAGATCCATGAATGAACCCAAAAGGTTTGCGGAAGAGTGACCACGAACCAATTTTTGTATCCATATTGTATCTATTCTGTGTTTGTATCTACCCTGTCTCTCTATTCTTTCTACTGTAATCTATCCGGGTGTAGTACAATGGTCTTCCTGACTGAGTGCGTGGGCTTGGCCAACCCCCCACAAATCTAATCTAATCGAATCTAATCTAAAAATACTGAGTCTTGCAAAAAAACATAATATGATAAAAAGTAAAAAAATATAGATAAATAGATCAGAAGCCCACAAGGAAGATACACTGATAGTATGTATTCTTAAATATCGAGGAACCTTCCGACAGTGGAAGCGAAGTTATTGCGTCTAAAGTGTCGGTATGTTTGTGTCATCGGTACAAAAATGAGTTTCTAACAAAGAGCTAATATCAAATTTGGTTTTAAAATCGGTAAAACGTGTACCGAAACATTTGAATTGATGAAAAAAGTTTATGGCGATGATTGTCTATCTCGTTCTAGAGTTCATGAGTGGTTTACACGTTTCAGAGATGGTTGTGAAGACATAAATAACATCGAACAGGTAGCCCAAAATCAGTAATCACCGAAAACTACATCGACATTCTTCGTAAATTTATCAAAAATGAACCGAAATCACCTACTAATACGGCTATGCAAGATGACGTTGCTCAACACCAGCAGCGCCGTCAGAATTGGGAAGGACCTCTCCGAGCCGTTTGATACCAAATGAGGTTTCAGACAGGGTGACTCGCTGTCGTGTGACTTCTTTAACCTGATGTTGGAGAGGATCGTACGAGCCGCAGACTTAATCACCCAGGCACAATATTCTATAAGAGCGTACAATTGTTGGCGTATGCCGATGATATCGACAGCAGCGGCCTTAACAACCGCGCTGTAAGTTCTGCCTTCTCCAAACTGGATAAAGAGGCAAAGCGAATGGGTTTGGTGGTGAACGAGGACAAAACGAAGTACCTCCTGTCTTCAAACAAACAGTCGGTGCACTCGCGTATCGGCACCCACGTCACTGTTGACAGTTATAAATTCGAGGTTGTAAAAGACTTCGTTTATTTAGGAACCAGCATTAACACCGATAACAATGTCAGCCTGGAAATCCAACGAAGAATCTCTCTTGACAACAAGTGCTACTTTGGACTAAGTAGGAAACTGAGCAGTAAAGTCCTCTCTCGATGAACTAAACTAACACTCTACAAGACTCTCATCATGCCCGTCCTAACGTATGGCGTAGAAGCTTGGACGATGACAACATCCGATGAAGCGACGTATGGAGTGGTTGAGAGAAAGATTCTGCGTAAGATTTTTGGACCTTTGCACGTTGGCAACGGCGAATATCGCAGGTGATGGAACGATGAGCTGTATGAGTTTTACGACGGCATAGACATAGCGCAGCGAATAAATATCCAGCGACTACGTTGTCTGGGTCATGTCGTCCGAGTGGATACAAACGCTCCGGCTTTGAAAGTATTCGATGCGGTACCAGCTGGTGGTAGCAGAGGAAGAGGAAGGCCTCCTCTGCGTTGGAAAGATCAGGTGGAGAAGGACTTGGCTTCACTTGGTGTGTCCAATTGGCGCCGGTTAGCACGAGAAAGAAACGACTGGCGCGCTTTGTTAAACTCGGCCAAAATCGCGTAAGCGGTTATCGCGCCAATTAAGAAGAAAAACCGAAATCACCGTTGAAGTTAATGGAATCAGAGTTGAATATTTCCAAAACATCGATTTATCGCATTTTAACTGACCATTTAGGCTTACGAAAGGTCTGAGCACGTTTCATTCCGCACAAGTTAACTGAGGACCAAAAATTGCTCAGAACTCAACATTCGAAAGACTTTAGGTCTGAGAGGCGAGAAAAGACGAGAACTTCCTTTACAACATTGTAACTGGTGATGAAACGTGGTGTTTCCAACATGAACCTGAAAGTATCTAAGCGACAAAGTGCCGAATGGAAGACCCCAGACGAGCCACCACCCAAAGAATTGCGTTTGGAGTAGTTAAAAATCAAGTCGATGCTCATTTGTTTTTACAATTCCAAGGGAATTGTCCACAAGAAGTTCGTGCCAATGGACCAAGCCGTCAATGCAATTTTCTATCTTGGCGTTTTGAAGCGCTTGTTGCATCGAATTCTTCGAATTCGCCCTGAATACCGCGAAGGAGGAAGCTGGCGCTTATTGCATCATAATGCACTACCTCATCGATTTTGTGACAAACACTCAATCGCGCAAAAGAGTGTATCGAGGCCGGAGGGGACTATTTTGATTAATTAAACTCGAAGTTATCAGAACATAGCTCCTGTCGTTTCTATTTTGGCTCAGTCTTGTTTATTTTGGACTTCAATTTGTAATTCGTCTTCTTAATAAATCCGCTGTATTGGTAGTAAAGCTGAATTGTTTTGAAAAATATAATATAATTTATGTTCCGATTTGCAACAGATTTGGACATATATTACCCCGATAAGTAACACTGCTGACGACTAAGATGAGGCATAGGTTTTGTGAGAGATCATCGGGCTGAAACCCACTACCTGCACTTTCACCTAGACTGGAGTCATCTATGAAATTAGCTGGCGGAGACGTGACGCCTTTCCATTCATTCCTCTCTGGTATTCTTGTGGTAAATTTGTTGTCGAAATAGAAAATAGTGGTGTAGTCTGCTCTAACAGTCGCAAGTTTTTGCAAACTGCATCAAGGTTTTTTGAGTATCCATTAGCGGAATTGCCTTGCAACTAGTCTGCAGTTCGCCACGTGTAACCTCTGAAATATGGAAAAAAACATCGTGAATATGAAAAAAAGCATTAAGAGGGCATGACTTACACGACATTGTAATAAATGCAACCATACGACTTTAGAAGAATAAATTAAAAAAAAAACACTGCTTAAAACTCTATTTATTTTATTATCTTGTGCCTAGAATTATATTGCAATAGTTAAATAAATAAATAATAATTTAAAAAATTATGTGTAGTAATTTGCATTTCATTCCATTACAATTTATGCGAATGGATGTGTAAGTACAGTAGTGGAAAATGAAGTCTGAACACCCAAAAATCCACAAAAGTTGTATTATATTTTTGAAGAGCTGAAACCTACATTTGCCGAAATTGATCTCAAGAATTGAAATATACGAGTATGCAAAGTTCCAAAAAAAAATATATATAGAGTATTTGGTGGAAATTGTAATTTATTTATAAAACGAACTTTCAAAGTTCCTAATAACCTTTAATTAAAATATTTTTAAGTAATAATTTTACTGCTTGGTAATTCAAATTAATTTGTGGAAAAATTACAACCATTACTATATTCTAACTTGAGTACAATTAGGTTAAAGTGCAATTAGGTTAAAGGAGGTTGGTCTCTGAAGGCAATCTCTCAAAGGACATGGTAGCATTTTTGGGCAATTAACACCGCATTTATCTGAACTTCGTACAGATCTCTCTATCTGCAAACTGAAGTTTGAGGGTCGAGCTGGGACAATCTTTCCAAGAAGGCAGAATTGGAACGAAAGAAAAATCTATACAGAGGCTGGTACCTCTGTCTTCAGTGATGGATCCAAAATGCGGTCTAGGGTCGGAGCAAAGGTTTTCTCTAAATCAGCCAATTTATCTATTTCCTTAAAACTGCCGAATACTGATTTGCGATCCTGCAGGCATGCAGAATGCTTAGGAAATGCTGGAACGAGAGAAATATCAATACTTTTTCCGATAGCCAAGCTGCGATCAAGGCATTGAAGACGGTATGGTGCAGATCAAAACTCGTCAAGATCAAATCTCTTGGATATCTACACAATCATTTCTCTGATCTGGTCTCAGATGTCTCCTACCCGGTCATCGGCTTCCCCTGGCTGTTGTTAAAGCGGAATTGCACAACTTATTTCTCAGGATAGCGCAGAACAGGTGAAGCTCCATTTCTTCATGTGCTAGTTCGAAAGCACTGTGGCTCCAGTACGATAGATGGAAAACTCAGAAAGTGCTAGGGACTCCACGCCATTCAATTTCCAAACTCGTAGCTGTGCTTTAGCTGGTCATTAGACGATCGCTACATACGCGGAAAAACTAAGTTTACCATTTAACCCCCTTTTGTAGAAACTGTGCGGACCTTTCCGAGAAGGAGACTGTTGAGCACTTTCTCAGTAAATGTCCGGGGCTTAATAGCTAAATGGTTAAGTTCACTCGGTGCTCCTTTCTTCGACAGTCTGGAGCAATGTTCCACCTATGTACCATCAACCTTCTCCTTTATATCAAAAGCTTTAGTTGGCTATAGCTATCTGCCCATTGGAGGTCTCATAATGGCATCAAAACGGCGCTTCAGTGCTATTTGGGGAGTGCCAGTCTGCTACTTCGCCCATTTCAACTACCTATCTACCTATTAATTTCGGAATTTTCGCAACATAAAGTTAAAATTTTAGCTCTATCACATTCACTCATTTTTTATGATTCGGAATTTTTCCACTTTTTTTAACGACTTACCAATAATGACTTACTCAAATAACAACGAAGAAAGCCGCATGTGAACTAACTGGCAGCACAAAAAAATTTGAGCCCACTACAATAGATGGCATCCAAACTCGACTATCTACACAAGTCCCGGGCTATATAAAGGTCCGGATTTCGGTGTCCGCTACTGTATGCCCTACATTGAAAAAACATTATTTTTTATATTCACTTTAACATGACCTTACTTTTATCTGTATTGCGCATGTTCCTATTAGGGATGGCAATCCCAGACTCTCGGTGTCTTAGTTTTAAGTCTGACTGTTGGCAAATAATGGCGGGATTTTCGAAATTTGTAATTTCTTACGAAACGTATGAAATGGTGACAGACAAATCCGCTTTTATACCTGAATTGATTTCAACTTTTTGATAGTTAAAGAAAAGTTGATCAATAACCGCAAATTAATCATTAGAGCATCAGAGAGCTGGCAGAGCACTTGAACATTGCTTATGGGGTCGCCCAGGGCTTTATAGTTAATAATTTGGGTTTGCGCCGTGTTGCTGCGATTTTGATCGCAAAGCACTTGAATTTCATGTAAAAAAGAGACCGCGTTGATATCGCCAAACCCACGATTTTAAAGGCAAAATACGAGGAAACATTCATCAAACGTATCATTACTGGAGACGAGATGTAGGATTATGAGTAAGACGAGCAGCCCAGACAACAGACGAGTAAGTGGAGAACATCGCAGGAGCTCCGAACAAGACCAAAAACACTACATCGTTTTCGGTTAACAAAGAAAGCTATGCTCACGGTTTTTATCGTTTACAACGGTATTGTTCCCACGAATTTTTGCCCGAAGCTCAGACTAACTGTCTATGGACTATTGTTTGGGTGTTATGAGATGCTTACGTGCTGCACTTTGCCAAAAAAAAGTATTTGTGGGAAAACAATTCTTATATTTTTCACCATGAAAATGTACCCTCGGTCAGTCGCTTAATGACATCATTATTCGTGAATTTTTGACCAAAAGCGAAACGAATACTCTCCAACAGTCATCGAATTCAACTGAGTCCTGCACATTTTTTCTGTTTGATCGAGTCAAAAAGCACAACGGGAAGGTATTTTAACAGTCGATAGGAAGTAATGCAAAAACCGCAGACGGCTCTGATGGCTATACCGAAAATAGAGTTCCAGAAATGTTTCGGGAGCTGGATCTAGCGCTGGCATAAGTGTGTTGCAGTTGATGGTGAGTAGTTTGAAGGCGATTCGGGAATAAACTTGCGTTTTGAATTTTCTGAATATATTCCGGAAACTTTTTGGTTAAGGTGGTATATTGATGCCATTTTTTTCTTTTTTTTTTAATTTAGTTGTTACAAAATAATAAATATCTAAATACTGAAATTCTAATAACGAAAATCCCGAAAATCCTGCGTGTGTAAAAACTAAAACATTTGCATTTCTAGTCCCCATGCACGTTTTAAATTCGTGCGCCATGTTTCGTGATAAAAATAATTGCTTAAGTAGCTTCTAGGAAATTCACTATATAAACACCTGGCTGTGAAAGCTCCTTCAGTTACGAAGTTCTTTGCTTGCTTGTGCTGATATACTGTGAGCGTCAAAATAAAGTGTACAAAGCTTTTTGTTATAATATGGATTTTATTTCAGTCTTTTATAACAAAACAGTATATTTTAATTTCATGTTTTTTTAATTAGTATTTGATTCTCTACTAATTACTAGAAAACAACAAAAAAATAAATTACAGCAACAAAAGTTGTAAGACAAAAACAAAATTTAGTGCATATTTTACGCGTCAAAATAAAGTGTACAGCGTACATCAGTAGCATTTTAGCGGTGTTGTACGGTAAAAAATACCGTTATATTTGGTTGTTTACTTCCTTTTTCGATGCATTGAAACTTTTTTCATATTGAATTTTAATTGGTTGCAATCGGCAAAGTGAAAAATTTTTGTCTACAGTAAATTAAATTCTATTATTTTTTTTTTTTAATAATGGGTAAACAAACTTCGACTGGTGTTAGAGAACTGGTACTAAAGCTTCACAATGAAGGTAAAACCTTACGTTAAATTGGCTCTATTGTCAACAGAAGCCATAATACTGTGAAAAAAATATTTGACAAATACAAAAAGTTCGGCAAAGTAGAAAATCGCCCAGGTGCAGGCCGTCCAAAAATTTTAAATGAGATTGAAGTAAGGTCTATAGTGCGTGATGTGAAGAAAAATCCCTTTAAAAGTGCGGTCAAAATATCACAAGAAGTTTCAACTGCAACAGATACCAGCGTAAGTGCCAGTACAATACGTCGAGCGTTGCACGCAAATGGGTACATGGTCGTCTCCAACGAAAAAAGCCGCTAATATCGACAGTTGATCAAAAAAAAACGTCTTGGTTATG
Organism: Anastrepha fraterculus; assembly: GCA_037575425.1. Lineage (NCBI taxonomy): Eukaryota > Metazoa > Arthropoda > Insecta > Diptera > Tephritidae > Anastrepha > Anastrepha fraterculus. The sequence continues at coordinate 14,445 of JAYXIM010017590.1, forward strand.
CAAAAAAATACGAAAATCGGAATGTTTCTTTCTGGAATAATGTCCTGTTTAGCGATGAAAGTAAGTTCGAGGTCTTTGGGCAGAAAAAACCGGTTAAAGTCGGGAGAACCAAAAATAAAGAGTATGCCGACCAAAATTTCATAACCACAGTTAAGCACGGTGCGGGTTCGGTAATGGTGGGGGGTGTATGGCGGCAAGCGGAGTTGGCAATTTGGTTTTTATTGAAAGTACCATGAACAAAACAGATTATCTGAATATTTTACAAAATAATTTACTAACCAGTGTGCAGAAATTAGACTTGCAGGGATTTTGGATCTTTCAACAAGATAATGATCCCAAGCACACAGCAAAAATAGTAAAAGAATGGCTGCTTTATCGTACTCCTAAGTCATTGGATCATCCTCCCCAGTCACCGGACTTAAACCCTATTGAACATTTGTGGGAGCATTTAGACCACCAAATCCGGAAAAGGACAATCACCAATATGGATAAGCTGAAACTCGCTATAAAGCAAGAGTGGGATAAAATTTCATCTGACGTGACAAAAAAACTAGTTGAGTCGATGCCCCGAAGACTGTCTTCTGTTATCAAAGCAAAAGGGAAATCAACAAAATACTAAATCGATATCATTTTTGTAAAATATATCTCTGTACACTTTATTTTGACGCGTAAAATATGCACTAAACTTTTACAACTTTTGTTGTTGTAATATATTTTTTTGTTATTTTCTAGTAATTAGTATAGAATTAAATACTAATTTAAAAAACATGAAATTAAAATATATTGTTTTGTTATAAAAGTCTGAAATAAAATCCATATTATAACAAAATGCTTTGTACACTTTATTTTGACGCTCACAGTATATATATATGTATAAATAATTTTCTATTACAGTAATTGGCCTCATCAGCGAATTGCCAAGCGCCAATGCCAATCCTCTACCGTTAATATTTGATATTATACGAATTGGTGAGGATTATATATGTATGTATATACATACATAAGAGTCAACACTATTGCTTATTTTCCTGGAAAGTCTTATGAAGAAATTATAATTCAAATTTGAAAACCAAATTGTAAATGCAATTATTTTCTTCAAATATAATATATAATATTCATGTCAGCATAATTGCATTACTGTTTTTTATTCGCGAGTACCGTCTGACGTATTCTTTGTTAAAGAAATTTTAAATTATATGAACATGTTTTTGAAGCGCATATATGAATGTATGCAAGTATGTACATATGTACATATTTATGTATTTAATCCGTACATAGATTTTACTTCTAAGAAAAAAATAAATACACACACACATATGTATATGAGTGAAACTCTTTGAATTAACAAAAACAGCTTGCGTATCAGCCGAGCTTTGCCGTTGCATTCACTTCACCAAAAAACATTGCGCTCTAAAATTTGTGTCCTCTCCTAAATACACAATGAAGGACAGTTATGCAATATGTTAAGTGTCTCGCCGTTTCTGATTGGTCTTTGTCATAGTGTGATAATGACTCCATTCAGAAATGAGAGCATACAAGAGCGACGTGTGGTCGACACAGAAACCAAACAAACGTAAACAAGAGGAAGAACAAGCTAAAGGAAAATCTGCATTTTGAGACTTTGTTATCATTCGGTGCTCTCACAATTTATAAAGTGGCACTTCACTTAAGGGAGGGGTCTAGGGTTTGACTTTCAAAAAATCGATTTTTTGGAAATAGCTTTTTCTTATAGTAAATCATCTCAAAAATATTGTCCCAAAATTTCAGCTCAATCGGAGCAAAACTTTTGGAGTTATAGACGTTTTTGTCCCCACTCCTCTGCGACAGCTGCGAGCGTTTGGAGCGGAGCGTTTTTTTTCAAACGCGTTTTTCTCGAAACCACTTTTTCAAAGTCCGTGACTATTAGAACTTCAACAATATTTAACCGATCCTTTTCAAATTTGGTATACAACTTCTATATATAAAATACCTCCCCCCCCACTGAGAGATTTTTCACTTTTTGTTTTACATTAAGGGCGGTTTCCACTTATACAGCGAAAAAATCAGTGAAAATCGCATTTTTTGCTTCAAAAACGCGCTGGCAACGTAAAAATGAAAAAAAAAAAAATCGGAGCCAGTGGGGGGAGGTTTTGGTGATAATTTAACCAAATAATTCTGTTTTTTTATTTCAGGTGATTCTACAACTAGATACGATAGTCACCGCAAATCATCTTTTGGAAAAGGCGTTTTCGGAAAAGTTACCTCACCGGCTTATTTCCCGATATTTTCTTACAAAAATTTAGTACAATATTGTTGAAATGATGCTTTATAATGTACAAAAAGTTTAAATACATTTTCACTATTCATATCTCTAAAGCAAAGTCTCAAAAATTCATTAAAAAAAATGCTGAAACCCTAGACCCCTCCCTTAAATGTTTTTATTTAAAAATTCTAAATATTTACTGATTGATTAACAATCAGGTAATTGGCGCAGAAAGCTTTGTCTATTTTCTATGTGGAATTCACTCAGCATTAACAAAGAGCGGTACTGTGGGAGGATGCCGTGTACTATATTTTAATTATAATTGACTTTACGAGTAGAGAATCAGTTTTCAACAGCAACAACACTGCCCTTACATCCTATACCTTTTCTAGACATAGAAGTCGAATTTAATAACGTTAGCACTGATTCTATCCAACGGGCGTTAGTAGACTTGTATCAGCAATTACATCATCTCTGTGCTAGAAACCGCGATCATTAGAGCTATTAAATCTTAATAAAACTTAATGGAGGTGGGGTATGTGTCCCAATACGATCAGTGGGATCATTCAAAAGGCGCTAGGTGAGCTTAACTCTTGGACCACAGGCTGTGATCTAAACGCGCGTAAAACAGAACTCATGCTATTTACGACCAGATAGAAGGTACCTTTTTTTACCCTACCAAATATTAACGCACAAACCTCTTACTTTCAACCAGTTCAAAGTACTTAGGGGTAATTCTGGCCTTCAAACTTAGCTGGAAATTAAACATTGAGGAACGGGTAAAAAAACAGAAACCTCTTTATATGCCTGTAAACGTATGCTAGGAAGAAGATGGGGTCTTCAACCCAAGTATACATTATGGTTGTATAAGGCGGTTATATGAACAATTTTAACGTATGGCTCGGTGGTTTGGTGGAAAGTTCTCGAGAGAGAATACAACATCAAATTACTTGGCAGAATACAAAGATCTTCTCTCTTCTTAATTAGCGCGATAACCGCTTACGCGATTTTGGCCGAGTTTAACAAAGCACGCCAGTCGTTTCTTTCTCGTGCTAACCGGCGCCAGTTGGACACACCAAGTGAAGTCAAGTCCTTCTCCACCTGATCTTTCCTACGCAAAGGAGGTCTTCCTCTTCCTCTGCTACCGCCAGCTAGTACCGCATCGAATACTTTCAGAGCCGGAGCGTTTGCATCCATTCGGACGACATGATCCAGGCAACGTAGCCGCTGGATATTTATTCGCTGCGCTATGTCTATGCCGTCGTAAAACTCATACAGCTCATCGTTCCATCGTCTGCAATATTCGCCGTTGGCAACGTGCAAAGATCCAAAAATCTTACGCAGAATCTTTCTCTCAACCACTCCAAGCGTCGCTTCATCGGATGTTGTCATCGTACAAGCTTCTGCGCCATACGTCAGGACGGGCATGGTGAGAGCCTTGTAGAGTGTTAGTTAAGTTCGTCGAGAGAGGACTTTACTGCTCAGTTGCCTACTTAGTCCAAAGTAGCACTTGTTGGCAAGAGAGATTCTTCGTTGGATTTCCAGGCTGACATTGTTATCGGTGTTAATACTGGATCCTAAATAAACGAAGTCTTTTACAACCTCGAATTTATAACTGTCAACAGCGACGTGTATGCCGATACCCGAGTGCACCGACTGTTTTTTTGAAGACAGGAGGTACTTCGTTTTGTCCTCCTTCACCACCAGACCCATTCGCTTTGCCTCTTTATCCAGTTTGGAGAAGGCAGAACTAACTACGCGACTGTTAAGGCCGATGATGTCGATATCATCGGCATACGCCAGCAATTGTACGCTCTTATAGAATATTGTGCCTGAGCGATTAAGTACTGCGGCTCGTACGATCCTCTCCAACATCAGGTTAAAGAAGTCACACGACAGCGAGTCACCCTTTCTGAAACCTCGTTTGGTACCAAACGGCTCGGAGAGTGGCGGGTCCCAAACTCAGCACACAGCCAGCTATACTGGAATGAATGCTTTGCCTTGTCAGGTTAGCTCACTCCCAAACGGATGTTCGGAAGCTACCCAGAGGGTACTTGGGCTAATCCCGGACGTTGTGAGCTGTTTGGACCCTATGCAGAAGAATCGTCCTGGCCATTCCCAAGTGAATAGCGATCAGTAACTTTCCCCACTCGTGTTTACTTCTACACATGGAACCATCCTCCTACAAAGATCAGTATGTGCAATAACAATCAATGGAAACAGACCATGTCCTAGGGAGGCTCTGAACGCACTGACACACGTTATTCCGGTAGATCTACATACTATCAAAAATATAGCAACCATGAGTACATTTAGGTTATATGAAGCGGGTCGCTGGAAGGAAAAACTCATGGCCATGCCAGTCTATTACTGCGACAAACCCAGTACACCATACTTCGAAGGGGACTGACTACATCGTTCCGACGATAACATTCAAT